>JACEGR010010851.1:0-17276 GCA_014170235.1 Listronotus bonariensis | reverse complement strand
CTTCAGAATGAAAAAGATACTAAAGATGAGGTTTCTGATTTATCAGACAATAATGCAGTGGAAGTTGGATCAGATAACAATGCAGTTGAAGCTAGATTAGATAAAGAAAAACATCAAATAGAGAGGAATGAACCAATAGAAGACATACCTGGGGAAGATACAGAAACCATTCAGACCATGCTTGATGCCGACAACAACGAAGGAAGAGAAGATTGCGAGACAGAGCAATAATGAAAGATCCTCCACGTTTTGATGATTTTGTTATGACATTTGCTGCTGAGATTACCGAGTTTAGAGAACCACTGAGTTATAAGGAAGCTACCACAGGTGAAGATAAACATAACTGGATTTTAGCAATGCAGCAAGAGTTACAATCCTTCAAAGAAAATAAGACATGGGTGATGAAGAAGTTACCGCCAGGTAAAAAGGCCATTCCATGTAAAGGGGCGTATAAGCTGAAAACAAATCCAGATGGCTCAATAGACAAGTACAAAGCTAGGCTGGTTTTCAAGGGTTATTTACAAAGAAAAGGTGAGGACTATGATCAGACCTACAGTCCAGTAGTAAAAGGTGGGACAATAAGAGCTCTGTTAAGTATTGCTGCAAGTAGAAATATGTCTCTTACTCAGTTCGATGTGTGTACTGCATTTCTTTATAGTAAACTTGATGAAGAGGTTTACATGAAGCAACCACAAGGTTATGATGATGGAAGCGGTATGCTATGCTACCTTCAACACACTTTGTATGGGTTAAAGCAAGCACCAAGGTGCTGGAACAAGCGCTTTAGTGATTACGTCAAAGCACTTGGCTTCAAACGAAGTGATGCTGATCCCTGTCTATTTGTGAAGAAGGAAGGTCAAGGCATGCTTTTTTAGTTTTATATGTTGATGATGGGTTATTAACTTCAACCAGTAATAACATGAAAGATTCCTTCTTAGCAAGTTTACAACTGGAATTCAAAATTACCATTAAGCCCGCTTCATATTACGTTGGTCTTGAAATTGAACGAGACAATGATAGTTTAGTGCGTGTCAGTCAGTCTGCATACACGAAGAAAGTACTTGAACGTTTTGGTATGAAAGACTGTAACCCGGTATCTACACCGATGGTCAAAGAAGGTATTCAACTAGGAAAGGAAGTGACAGAAGGATCGAATGCCTCTTTTCCCTACCGAGAAGCAGTTGGTCCTCTTATGTATCTAATGATTGGTACTCGACCCGATATTGCCTATGCAGTCAGTATAGTATCCAGAAAATGGGAAAATCCAATCAATGTTGATTGTATGAACGTCAAACGAATATTTCGATACCTGAAAAATACTGTAGTGTTTGGTCTTTCCTACAAACCTGGGGGATGGATATACTACAAGCATACAGTGATGCAGACCACGGTGGAGATGAAACAACTGGTCGTTCCACATCCGGTGTTCTATGTATGTATGCTGGTCGTGCGGTATCCTGGCTTAGTCAAAGACAAACTTCAGTGGGTATATCTTTTACAGAGGCTGAAGTAGTAGCTGCAAGTGAAGCTGCCCGAGAAATAGTTTGGTTAAGGCGCCTGTACGAAGATATTGTGCCTTTGAAAAGCACTCCGATTTTAATGGTTGACGATGAGGCTGCTATAAGGTTAGCACAAAACCCGGAGTTTCATCGTCGCACACAAACATATTCATATTAGACACTTCTTTGTTAGAGAGTTGGTGATGGAAAATTTAATTATTGTGAAGAAAGTACCATCAGAAACCCAAGTGGTTGATATTATGACAAAACCTTTATTTCGACCTAGACTACAGAAGCTATGTAAAATCATGGGAATGGTCAAATTACTCAATTAGGGAAGGTGTTGAAGTAGAAGACCTGTATATTACATTTTCATAATATGACCATACCTTTATAGTTTACTTTTTATTATTGTTGTGTCTGGTGTATGTCATGTGTGGAATAAAAAAATATTTACTGTCAACATAGTATAACAGTTGTTTTTGTTTAAAATACTCTAATAAGTATACCCTAGGTCCTAATACTTTAACACTACCTACATAATTGAAATTTACACTTATTCTTTAGATTTGAATTACCATATTTCCGTAACTAATAAAGATAAATATATTAAATGTAGTTTTTTTAAAGCTCTTTAAAATATCTTTTTATTAGTAATATAATATACAGGGTTTTCCATTTAAAAAATCATACTTTTTATTCTACCCTGTATATTTCAAAAGATATAAAATCTAATTATTGATTCAGAAACTACAGAATTAACCCAACAAACTAATATAAATATTTATTTTGTACGATAAAACATAAAAAGCTGAAGGGGGTGTAAATTTATAACTTGAACCCCGTAGAAAAGTGAAATAATATTTTATAATATAGGTTTTTTAAAGTGTTTTCTTCATTGTAAATTATTGTAATTTTACGTGCCCTACTGAATAACCTTTCACAGTTCTCCTAAACAATAATTAAGAACCATAGTGTAATATAAGTAAGTCTTTTACAACACTATTTCTAATTTTTAAATTCAGGTTTTAAAATGTTATACCCTAAAAATACCATTATGTTTGCTTTTGAAAAAATACTTATTAAAATGTGTGAAATAAGCCCTGAAGATTCACTTTACATTTTCCTCTATCAGTAGAGTATCCAGTGCCTTATGAAATCTGTTGCTTGCAGAAGGTTTTTGCATCTTGACTTGTAAATGTCTACCGAACTGAAAAGAGAGACTACAGTAAAAAGCCCGTGGGACTTGTGATTTGATTGATTGAAATTGTGGGGGAGGGTCATGGTAAGTTCTGTTTAATTCAATCTTTATTTTTTGTTTTAAGGTAATAACATACTGCATACTACACTTAAGTATTAGTACTTCATCGCTCTAGTTTTAAACCTCTGTAGACTGATAGATTAAAAAAAAAACTTTTTCCAAGACATCTTAATAAGGGTTTAGGAGCTGTAAGTGGTAATTTGTATTTAAAAAAATAATATTTAAACATATATTTTATATTTACAGTGTGTCCCGCTTTTCATGAGTGCACCATTATATCTCCGTTATAAATAATTCAATTTTCTTCCAATTCTGGTAGTGACTGTTTGTTAAAGAAATTAAGTTTTGGCATAGTGAAAAATTTTGTTCACCATTGGCGTGGGGTGTAAAAAAATTGATATTTTAGGAAAAGGATGTTAGGGCTTATTCCATTTTTTTCGGTCAGATTTAGAATTAGCATCCTTAAAAACTCTTAATTAATATTTTCAAAATGTCAAGCAACGTTTTTTTATATCATTTTCCCAGAAAAGCTCTTTTTTACCTCACCTGAACACCACACGTCACTGGTAAATAAAACTGTTTACTGTACCAAATACTTACTTTTTGACTTAACCATATGTGGGCGCTGTTTGGGGATGTAGTTTTTGAGGATGCTAATTCCAAATCTGACAGAAAAAAATTATTAGAATAAACCCCTTATATCCTAAAAATCAAGTCTCTTTTACCTCCTAACACCGCAAGGCAATGGTGAATAAAATATATTTGACTATGCCAAATACTTAATTTCTCTCACATACCTTCACCGCCAAATTTTAAGGAAAATCACATTATTCATAACTGATGTGTTCATGAAAAGCGGGACACCCTCTATATCCCAATATGGTTCACCTCTAGGGTGACGTGACTGCTAAAGTATACTCAAGGATTTACATGACCATAGGAATTGTTCAATAATTCCTATGGAGATGACATTGTAAAAGCCGCTCTTAAAATTAAGCTTCGATCTAATCTCTATACAGGGTAAGGGAGAAAGGTAAGTTTTTTCATAATTTTTTAATAGAATGTTCTGTTTCTAAAATATGACATAACTTTTAATACTATAGCTCTAACAATAACAAAGTTTTGACATTTTTCGAAATTTAAGGGCAATAAGGATTATTTACGACAGTTAATTTGGTTCGATTTAATGTCTATAAGGGAATAAGGGGTATGTTGGAAAAGTAAGTTTTTTCCAATTTTTTTTAATAGGAGATTCTGGTTTTAAAATATAACATAACTTTAAATTCTAAACAAGTTTTCCAAATAATATTTTCTCTAACTTTAAAAATAAAGGTAGTATTCTCTTATATCATGTTCATTAATTTACACCTATCTCATATACGCTATGATTTATTTAAATTTTGATCAGTGTTTTGTAAGTTTTGTTGGATGCAGATATTTATGTTAGGATTTTTTTGTTCTTGATAAATCAAAAATAAAAGTTTTCCATGTGGTTTAACATTCATGGCAGTCCCTGTATAATTTTGTGTAGAATTTAAATAACGTTTATAACCACCTTAAGAGTTAACTATGCTTTTCCACTTATGATACTTTTCTTGAATTATAACTATTTGTTTTTGATTGACAGGTAAATAATATTCTGGTTATTTTTTTAGAAGCTTATTTTACCACCCCCACCATCATCAGGTCGAGAAAGATCAAGTAGAACTTCAGAAACAGGCAGTACTCTAAGTACTAAAACACCACCTAATACAGCAGCAAGTGTGGATAGTACCTCTGATTCACTTTTTAGTTCCAAAACAAATAAGGAATTCTCATTTTCACGTGAATATAATAGTTCTCATGAGGAACCTAGTAGTGGTGATTGGTATAATCCATCCTTTGGGAACAGTATATTTGAAGAACCAACTCCATTGGTACCTGCTGAACCAGTTAAAGACGAGAAACACGAGGCTGCAAAACAAGAAATTATGTCTCAATTCGACGTGTTTACTGAACTAGATCCTCTAGGTAGGTGTAATTACATATTTTTAATTTTGCTTTACTTTTTAGTTTGTCATTTTGTTTGGTTTTCATTTAGTTTGTGTTGCAAATAAAATTTATTTTCTAAATAGAACTAACCTGTTCATATCACAGTACTAACATAAAATTTCACTTAATTTTGATATGTTGTTTAAGATCTGGCACCTTCATTGCATTTATCACTCATTCTTAAAAGAGCAATTGTAAGCAGTTTTTTTGATATTATGATGATTAAAGAGTATAACATATAACACAACATAAACTACTAAAGTCCGACCGAAACTAGTTTTTTGGCCGGAACCGAATGTTCGGCTGTGGCTTCAGTTTCGGCCAAAACCGAAACCAAAAGTCACGTGGTCAAGTATAAAATACCTTAAAATACTGAAATTTGGGGCGTATTTCCCATTATTCTGTATCAATTAGGGAAATAAGTATAATTATTTTGTTTTAATCATTTATTAAAAAATAACTATTTTTTAATAACTTTATTTGCCGAAAATAAACCAAGTTAGACAAGTGCGCAAGACAACTTTCGAAATCAGTTTCCAACTGCCGCCGTAACTTGTTTTTTTGGCCGATAGTGGCCAAAAACAAAACCAAAAGTTCGGTTTGTGTATATTGATGTATTCTGACAGCTTTGTTAATAAAACAAATAAGCTCAAACAATAAAGCATATTTTGATTTGATTTAGGGTAGCAGTCAAATTTGTGTCTTAGCAAGGATATTGGGTATATTTTTATAATGTTTTTATAACAGCCCACAAAGGCTTGTGCCTAAGCACCAGAGCACAGTGGGGGCAGGGCCGATTCTTAGCCATCGGCCGCCCACGTGCAAATTATAGTTGGCCACCCTTATAAGTACTGCTACAAAAAAAAAAGGTTGCATTTTTTACTTTTTACCTTCAGTATACTTGTAAAGTTTTTATTGTTCATAATTCCAAGAAAATTAAAAAAAATTCTGATATCTCAAATAATAGCGTTCATAAAAATCTCCATAAAATGTAGTACAGGGGGCTCAAAATTGACTTTCTAAAATATTTGCTAAATTATAAGAAGAAAACCGCCGTCCAGCGGTTTTTATATTTACGTATATGAAAACCGCCGAAATTGTTAATTAATTTGTTATTACCGGCGGTTTTTACTTATTTTATCGGTAGATGCGGCCGTCCCGTGGTTTTGCTTATAAAAACTATTAGAAACCGAATCTGACTCTAATAATTATTTATGTTGCTGTGCCGTAAGCGTTTAGTTTTTTGTAGTTGAAAAATGTGTCTCTCAGTTTTATTTTTGTTTATTGATCAATAATAAAAATAATAATAAACAATAAAGCAAATAATAATTAAAGTTAGGTTAACTTTAACTATTATTTGGCTGTTTTCAATAGCTTTTATAAACAAAACCACCGAACGGCGGCATCTATCCATAAAATAAGTAAAAACCGCCGGACGGCGGTTTTCTCATAATTGAGCAAAACCAAATTTTTAGGGGTTATTATTTCTAGGTAAAATAAAATATTTAATTTTTACAGTGCAGTAAATTCAAAATGTCTTTAAAATAAAAACCGTAGTAAATATGTCACTTTAGGCAGGCCTATAATATAGAAGTTTATTTTAAGAAATCACAAAGAATATATTTTTAATATAAAGAAAAAATAATTTTAAATCACCTTCTAAAGGGTTTACCATAAGAGCGTCAGAACTTCAAATTTTACTGTAGCAACATTGCTTAGAATTTTATCACCAAACTGTCATAGTTGTATTCAGTAGTGTCTGGCAAGTCATTATGGAGAAATACACCATTTTAACCACAAGTAGAAATTATTAAACATTTAGGTATTAAAATGTATCATCAAAATATAGGTTATTTCGAGAAATGGTAATGGTAGGGGAGCCCAAGAGGGGATTTCGGGATTTACTACAGCGCGGTAGATTAATATACCGTAGGATAGCTTGTACCCGAGTAAGTACCTCCACCAAATATGAGCTTCGTATACAGGGCCGATCATAAAAAACAAAAATATATCCATCAGAAATTGTCTAGCGCGTCAGATTAGGATAGTGTGAGTTAATTACATGCTAAACAGTGTATATTCCACTAATCTGACAATTTGATAGTGACGTAAAGGAAACAGAGGGCTACAAAAAAAAACGTCAGTTTAACATTTTCGAGCATAGCTTTTTTGTAATTTTGAAGAAAATAATTCAGGGATAACATAAAATATATAATAGGATATGACCCGAACGATTTCCACCAGCCGAAATAATAATAGTATTTTTTGGCATATTTAAAAGTCTATAGCCGCTTCCCCCACCGATGAAAAGGTATACATTATATAACATTTTTTTCTTCACACCATCTAAGCTTTGCAACCCAATAGGTCCCTATGACTCTCGACTAAATCCCCATTTAGCATCGTGGGCTCTCCTACTATAATGGGAACTGGCCGCCGCAAGGTCGTGTGATCTTTCACCCTTGAACTTTTTTTTGTGGGGCTACCTTAAACTTCAGGTTTACGAGAATAGGCCACAAACGATTCGTGACCTCATACAGAACATCACACACACCATTACAAATTTACCAAGTGATAGGATTGAAAAGGTAAACAGAAATTTGTCCACAAGAATCCATTCAACTTAACAAAGTAGGGGAAGAAATCTAAACAATATTGTTTTTAAAACTTAATGCCATAAATTTTTTTTCAAAAAAAAAAATAAATAAAAAGTAATAACATTTTTCTTGTACTTATTTCTTTGTGTTATTTTAAAATTTTGACGCTTTTATTGGGAAACCCTTTATATAAAGCTGCGCCCAGATTAGTAAATATTTACGTAGTGCGTTGTATTTGACGCGAATTTGCTCGTGTTCGTTAAAATTTTTATAGATGTGGACTGTACGCCGCGCAAAGAAGAACATAAATATTTTTGTCAAATACAACCCACGGTATCCATCCGACTGTCAGTTTTTCTACCTACTTCAAAAATATTTGCGTCGAACGGTTTTTAGTTTTTTGATTTATACTTGTCTATATTTAGTTTTGGGCCAGGGCTGTTTCGTGGCAGATCAGTGCCCACGGTGTTTCAGAGTGTATTCCTATGGATTTTGACCCGCTGAATTCGAATTTTAAACTTGCTTTTGGGTCGGAAGTGACGGGAATTTATTGTAAACAATTTAATTGTTTATAAGGCTCTACCTCCTAAACCAAAAAAAATGGAAACATTAAAAAAAAACATTCCTTAAAAAAAATCTTCAAAATGACGTGCAAAAACATTGCAAAATTTTCAAAAATTACGGCATTTAGGAAATTTTCACCTATAACTCGGCTTGATTTTTAGGAAAACCGTATAAACAAATTATATGCCTTTTTTATTAAAAATACCCGTTTATAATTGTAATAACTTTGCTATATAATAAAAATAAATATGTAATAATATGTAGATTAAAAATTAGGCTTAAATTTAAAGCTGGTTATTTTTCCTTTAATTTAACCTATTACAGAGTTCCTTTATTCAAAATCAAGCCGACTTAAAAGTGAAAATTTGCCTAAATGTCGTAATTTTAGCAAATTTTGCAAGGTTTTTGCACTAATTTTGCCATATCTCCGGTTTTAACAATCAGATCAATGCTTAAAAACTATTTTATTGACGCTTTTTTTCATTTCAGACAAAGTAACATTTTTTTCTCAAGAAGTAATTTTTTCCGCGAAATATTTAAAATAAAAAAGTATACAGGTATATTTAGGTTAATTTGTAAACACATTGTAGAGAAGGGATTTATGTGTGGAATAATGCAAATAAAAAAATATGATACAATGTAACAAAAATATACATGTACGTAATAATCAGTCACAACACAAAAGATCATTTTTAAAACTTAATAAAATTAAGTTTTAAAATTTGACACAAATCATTTTCGTGTCCTTAGTTTAATATTTTGCCTTGTTTTAAAACTTAAAGATTAAACAAGGATGTATATAAAGTAACGGTGACCAATCGAATTATTATTTTATCTTTCGCCGACCGAAAGCGCTAGTGTTTTGCGATTGCGGCGTTGATGATGTTAGGCCTACTACGCACCGGTCAGGCCTACTATACACGGTCAGGGCAATTGGGCTGTTATTTACTCTCGTTTTATAGTTTTATTTTTTCACATTGGTCGATAATAATTTAGCCGCCCACGTGCGGCGCACGTTTTTGCCCCCGCTAGGATCGGTCCTGACTGTGGGTATTGGGTTACTAGATATTTAACCCTTCTTCTCCCCTGTTTCATCAACGTTATCCAAGCACTAAAACATGCAGTTTTTGCATTTCACAGCACCTTTTAGATAGTGTGGTATTGACACCACGGACATTATTTTTAAGTTATTTTTAAATAACTACTACTTAAAAATGATTCCCCGGCTGGGAATTGAACCTGGGCCTTCCGAGTTAGAGATCAAAGATTCTGTTCACTGCACTACCAGGGAGACAAGCTTGATAACGTTTTACATTGAAATCTATGAAGTCCATAATATACTATTAACATGTTAATATTTTTAAATGACTAAGGGTACATCGTACAAATCGAATCCGACAGATCGTATTGGACCTAATACCGTGCCCTTCGTCCTAGAATTTATCGGATGCAGATAATCCGGTTCTAAATTCTTTTAAATTTGACAAAGAAAAGTATAAATACAATGACAAAGAAAGCAAACAAATAAAAATAAACTTCTAACCTTACTTTTGTGGCATTTTTCTAATTAATTTCATTTAATTTTAGAAAATAAAGACAAAATAATCACACAAACCACTAAAGAAACAGTATCACAATATTTTAGTAAATATTAATGCTTATTTTATTTCCCACTAATTTGTTTCTACTCTTATCAGCTGTTTTACTTAACTGTCATTTTTTAAACTTTTCCAAAACCGTGAATATTGTACAAATATAACCTCCGATCGGACTGAACTTGATTTAAATCGCTTGAAAATTAGGATTGACTTATGGCGTTCAATCCAAACCCTTACTCAGTCTGAACCGAGTATATCACAATTTTGTCGGATCCAGTATAACGATGTACTCTTAGTCAATATTCCCCTACAAGAGTCCAGGAAATTCATTTGATTTATTGTTTTTATTATTCTTTCTTAAATTATAAAATCGTTGCAGCCCCGAGCTACTAATACTGTGTTATTGTATCCACTCTTTTATATTAAAACTAATTCCTTGAATACAATTTAGAAACGAAATTTGTCAAGAAAACATGCTTACAATGAAGTAAAATTTTACACCCATTAAAAATAATTTACTAATATTTAAAACGAAATATCTGTGGTAAAATAAAATAATGAATGAAAATAAGTCTTTAAAATTATATTTTTAGTTTTGTTTCAGTTTACTTTTGGTTTAAAAGTAGTTAGAATCTTAAAGCAAATATGAAAAAGTATTTTATTTTACCCTAGGTACCGGTAGAAGTAAGCCGTATATTGATAAGAAACATTTCTTTCAAGAACTCAAAAACCCACCCAAAAAGGCGCTTAATGAGCTGGTATCTTCGAGCACCACTACTTCCCAAGATTTATTTAATATCAATTTTAACCAACCCGCTTCGAAAGCACCAACCACTCAGACCATTTATTCCAATACAACGAATGTTTTTTCTTCCGATCCATTTGGGGAGGATCCTTTCGTCAAAGAAGATCCTTTTGCAGACTCAGACTTCTCCAAACAAGATCCTTTTGAAACTGAATTTGCTACCCAACAGGCGTGTAAAGACTTGCAAACCATGGTGCAGAACAACCTTTCTAAATCTCCAAAAATACATCCTTTGACAAACAAGGAATTTCTAGTGTTAGTTCTAAGGCGGTACAGTTTAGTAAAGCAAACAAATTCGATGTTCAATTCGATAACTTTTTGGATAAAGAAAATATTAGTTTCTCTGCGTTAAAAGGGCAAAGTGTGGAAATGTCATCGGAATCTGAGAGTGCACCAGAACCTCCGCCTCGTCCAGCTGCAACTCTCGGTGAAATTCAACCACCTCCTTTGCCGCCCAAGAAGCAAAACGATATTATTATTAAACCGCCACCAAGACCCCTCATACCGAGGATAGTCGCTATGATTATATTGAAAATTTTGATAAAGATCAAAAAGTTTCGATTTAAACAATAGTATGGAAAAGAGTCCACCTTTACCCATACCACAAAGAAAGTCAAAGTTTGAATCGGACTTTACAACTCCTCCAGAACGTCCAAAGAAGCACAATCAGCACTCAAGTGATGAAGACTATTTAACACCCATTTCATTTCCAGAAAGTTCAGGAAGTCCAGGTGTTTTACTGCCGCCTCCTCAAAGGCATGTGAAGAAGGAACAGCATAGCAACCAATCTACAGTATCATCGTTTTCAGAATCTAAGCCAAGTCTGACGAGTGGTTTAGCTACTGATAGTTTAAATAACAGTCTGGAAGGTCTGGACATGACACTTAGCCAGTTAACTTTAAGCGGATTAAATGAGTTAGCAGCAAAGCTAAAGATTCCACCCCATAAATTAAGCAATATGACATTAGTTCAATTAACAAATTATTTATCAACTTTTATTAAGTCACAGTCAACTCAACCGAGAGCCGATAGTGATAAGTTTCCCTCATTTCAAGCCGACTTTGCAGCTAATTTTAATAATATGAGCAATACTACCACAACTACCAATGGTACTACCTCTCTTCCTGATTCTAATTACGATAGGTATGCTGTTTTTAGGGAGCTTCAAGAAGAAATTAAACAAACTAAAATTGATACTGAGCCTGAACAAATAAAAGAAGAACTAGAGAACATTATGACTTCTGAAACTCCTCTTTCTAGTGATAATAAACCGGCTAGTGACGATAAGTATGCTGCTTTACGAGAAATTGTAGAGATAGAGATAAAACAAGCTGAACTACAAAAAGACGAAGAAAATCAAAATATATCGGAGAACGAAATAAAAGAACAGACAGATAAAGACAATACCATCAACGAAGACGAAAACGTAATGATAAAAGACATTAATCTAACCAACAAAGAGCATAGCCTACAGGAACCTGTTGACAAGAGTGTCATCCAAAAGCCTGTATCATTGAGTATGTAATAGAACCAAAAGAACCCAAATCAAGAAGTGCTACCCCAGAAAAATCACCGGTTAGATCCCCTGTGATAAAAAGTCCTGTACCCAGTACCATTACAGACATTATTCAGTCAAATACTAGGTTAACATCCGGATCTTTGTCTGATGTATTAAGCGGTAGTTCTCCTGAAGTGGATAATACTGGAAGTAATTCTGATATTCCTAAGAAGATACTGGATCCAACAGGTGACATTATTTTATTGTTTCCTTAGTACTATCATTTTGTAAAATTTAACTTTTTAGTCGTCTGCATTATTTTTTAGCTAGTTCAGTTACTATTTTCTAAGATAGATGGTCTAATATCAGAGTTAAAAGCTATTTTCACCTATCTGTGTATCAGATAGAAAGGGTCTTTTATCAAATATAGTATTTGGACAAAAGTATCGCCATAAATTTGGATTAAAAACCCAACCTATGGTCAAGGTTATGATTAATTAAAAAAATAATAATGGTAAATTTTAACATTTTCGAGTCACACTATAGCTAATTTCAATTATTATTTTTGTATTCTTCATAACAGTGCTAATATATCACGTTTTTTTCCAATTTTATAAATATGTCAGTAAAAAATTATTAAATTTTAAACTTAAAGAAATTACCCGTATATTTGAAATAACTTATCTTAATTCTATTTTACTGTTGACCAATAATTGTGACTTAATGACCAATGGTGACCAATTCGGGACCAACTGTTACAGCATGAAACGACCTCCAAATGTTGATGTTAAGGTGCTAAATATATTTATTACTATTGGTGACCTTAAAATTTTAAACTTTTTATATTTATTTCCGTATCTTTAACCAAATATTCAATACCTATGACCATTTATCTAAGTATTACTAGCGTTCAGAATTTGTTTTTTGAATGTAAAATTTTTAATTTTGGGCCGCTTACAAAATGTTTTCGTCCTTAAATGTCTTCATTTAATACAGAACTCCTTTAGCCTTACTGGCCAATTAATTAATCATACTGACCAATGTTGGCCACTTTGTGACCAATTGCATCCTTTTTGATTGAGTCATGTATGATTAATTTAAGACAATAAAAAAATTTCCATGGCTTTTATATTTTAAACACGCTGTAAAAGTTGATCTATGGATGACCAATTCGTCACATATAGTGACCACTTATGACCATTCTGTGACCAATTCGGACCTGTTTTTCAAACCTCAAATTTTACATATTGGGCCGCTAAATAGCGGGCTGCGGGTTACCCGTATAAATAACTATCTCTTCGTCCTTCCCTAATACTTCTAGCGTTGTACTTCTAGTATACTACATCATGTATGAAGCTGGAATGGCTGTTTAAGATAACGTATGGTATATGTACTAATCTTTCAATTACTCTGCCTGAAACTTAATTTAAAACTTTAATCGCGTTTTTCTCGAAATTACTTAAATTGAACAAAATTGAAATTGATGTCTTAAGTTCTAATTATCCGATTTGCTTGAAATTTGGCATAAATATTCTTTAAATGTCTCTTTATTTCATGAACTTACAAAAACTGAAAATTTTAATTTTGTTATATTTTATAAAACATTAGTGAAAAAACGGACCTCTATTTTTAGGCAGCCGCCATTTTATGTAAAACATTTTTTTCAGTTTTGTTGGTTCATGCCTAGGAAAATAAACTTTTTAATAAGGAGCGCTCGATCCCATTTAAGCCTATGTTCGCTAAATTTTGTGACGTAATCTTTTCCTGTAATTCTTTGTTTACAATCGTACTTGAAGCTTTTTTCGAGGTTTTGGTGTTAATATTTTCCTTTTTAGTCATTGGACTTTTATATATGTTTAGTTTTTACTATTTATAGTTAAATTGAGTAGTTATTAGTACAGGGCCCGGATTCTTAACTTCTCGATAGGTAACGACTCGGTCGGTATCGATTTCTCGATATTCGTTTAGAAACCTATCGCTCTTATTTTCTCATCTGTTTTTACGTAAATAATTAATAGGATGAAGACTTATTTAATAAGGATAGTGGCTAGTTATGGAACTCGGGAGATATCGACTCGGAATCGAGTATCAAATAAGTTAACAATCACCATTCGGTAGCGACTCGATACGTTACGTCTCGAGACAGCGGTTAAGAATCCGTCTGCTGCAGTTACAGAGAATTTTAAAACCTGTAAACAGGGTCACTGACCTTTGGAAACTTTTTTAAAAAGGGAATTTACGTTTAAATCGTTATTAAGGGTAAGATACTATTTTTTTATGTTTTTTTAGTGATTTTATTTTATGGTATGCAAGTATTGGTGTATTTTGCCAAATAAAAAAATTATGGCAAAAAGGTGACGTCACAAATATAACCTATATTTTCGGACAAATATAAAAAATTGAGCGCTCCTTATTAAAAAGTTTATCTCCCTTGGGTTCATGCGATAATGACATTTATAATAAACAAGAATTTGTCAATTTTCTGTTTTCAAATGACCACAGGGTAGAAATCATGGCGACGAGGACATGGCCTTTTTCTCCCTTCACTTCAATGACGCATAACTTCATAAATATATATTTATTTATTTTTAAAATTTATGTTATGTACTCTTTACCAATACAGTGACCGCTAGAAATTTTGAACCACATGGAAATCTTTATTTTTTTGATTTTTCAACAAAATTTATTCTTTATAACAATCTCTGCATACAGCGAAACTTACAGAACACTGATCAAAATTTAAATAAACCATAGCGTGTACGACGTAGTTGCAAATTTACGAATATGACACAAGAGAAAACTACCTTTATTTTTGAACTTGGGGAAAAAATTATTTGAAAAACTGGTTAAAAGTTACAAGTTATGTCATATTAAAAGCACATCCTTCTATTAAAAAAATTGGAGAAAAACTTACTTTTTAACTTACCCCGTATAGAGATTAGATCGAACTGAATTAACTGCCGTAAATTATCCCTATTACCCTTATACTAAAAAAAAATGCTGAAAGCTTTTTTATTTCTAAAGCATTTAAATACATTTAGATCAATTAATTCAAAAACAAACGTAAATTTTTGTTTTTTGTGGTTCAATAGGGCCAAAACCTAAAAGCCCCTTTAGATTTATGTTCCACCTCATTTTTGCCTTATAAAAAACAGCTTAAGTTTTAAAAAAATAATTAATTTTGATAATTTACAATGTTCAAAAATTAAACTTTATTGGGATTATGGTAATTAGAAAAAGTTCATAGAATTTAAAAATAATATATTTTAGGATTAATCTAAATAAATACGAACATATTCTTATAAATTTAAAAATGCGAAGACGTTTTTTATAAAGCAAAAACGATGTGGCACATTTATCTAAAGAGGGTTTTAAGTTTTAACCTTATTGAACCACAAAAAGCAAAAATGTAGTCTGTTTTTTGTATTGATTTAAACGTATTTAAATTCTTTAAAAATAACAAAGCTTTGACACTTTTTGAAATTTAAAGACAATAGGGATAATTTACGGCAGGTAATTCATTTCGATCTAATCTCTATACGGGGTAAGTTGAAAAAGTAAGTTTTTCTTCCAATTTTTTAATAGGAGACTCTGCTTTTAAAATATGACATATACGTCTTTGAATTCTAAACAAGTTTTCCAAATATATTTTTCAAAAATAAAGGTTGTTTTCTCTTGTGTCATATTCGTTAATTTACACCTACCTTGTACACGCTATGGTTTATTTAAATCTTGATCAGTGTTTAGTGAGTTTCGCTGTATGCAGATATTTTTATCAGCAATACATTTTTTGAGAAATCAAAAATAAAAAACTTTTCCATATGGTTCAACAATTCTGGCGGTCACTGTATATGATTAAAGAAAGGTTAAAAAAATGAAATATCACTTGTTTTTTTTTATTGGCAAAATTTGCTGGAAATTCGGGCCTCTAGACTAGAATACCCCCTTAAATTAAATGTAACCTTGGCCACAATTTTTCAGGCAGCCCATTTGCACAATGTTTATTTACATACCATCTTCTATATGAATTAGTTTTTACCCAGTAAACAGATGGATAACACTTAAAATTTTATGTATAATTAAGGTAAAGTTAAAAATAATAACATTTCATTTCGAATTTTAGAAAAAAAACGATATTTTTAAGGGTTCTGCATGCGGAGAATTATTTGTCATAAAATTTTTTACGTTAAAATAATAAAATGTTAAAAATTATATCTAGGTGAGTCATGGGCAATCTTTGATCAGCCTAGCATTCCTTCTGAAGCTAAAGAAAATATAGGAGCTGTACAAAGTGAGGAAGGAGTTTCGCCGTGGTCTAGCGATTCCAAAGAATTTGGAAATAGATCACCTACGGATTGGAAGAAAGAAGCTAATGGAAGTGAACGACGGAAGAAGAATAGGGATCAGGAGGGATGGTGGGATACCTCTGCCGATCCGGACGGTAATAAGCAAAAACATTGTAGTTTTAGTGGTGGCCATTTTTATTACGTCTAAAGTATTTTATAGATCTTTTCAAGGATGTTCAATGTTTCGTCACATTATGTAACGTCATATCGAAATTAGGGCACGTTGTATATTGTAACATACATTACACCAAATAAAAAAATAACGTTTTAATTGTGACATTAGAATATTTATTAAATTGCTTTATTTAAATTATAAAACTTTAAACTCATTGAAATTAAAATATTTGTAACTTACATTAAATGCCGCACTCACGGGTAATAGAGTTTACCTTCTTTTTTCCATATCCATTTAAAAATACTTTACCGTCTTTAAAATAAGAGCTTGTTCGGCTTCTGTATATCGTTGCGGCAAATTTTCTTCAATAGTGACATGTATTAACTAAACTAATACCTTACAGTAATCGTATATTAAAATGACAATAGAGCACTTAATATTCAAACGAATAATTTGCGTTCACAATGTTGCGGGTCAAATTTAGATTCACAGTACTTCAAAATATGTAGCTCTGGATTGTTGGTTAGTTTAACACACTTTTAATTCTTCTATTTACTCAACTGTTACATACAAATTATTGAAAACATTTGAGATGACTAAAATATCGAAAAATTTCTGACAGTTATTGACATTTGATTGCCTAGCAACGATTTATTTCAGACTTCCGTCAACGATGTAATTTTTTATCACTCTTAGTTTAGACGACAAAGCGAGAAGGAAAATGTATGACGAAACATTGAACATCCTTGAAAATATCTATACTTATTAACGTCGGTTTATAATGTTGTTAAAATTAATTTATTTTTGGACTTCCTCATTTGTAAATTTTATTTGTTCAATTTCGGACTATTTATAGATTAATAAAATTACAAAAGAAAAAATTACTATAATACGCATAATATCATTAAAACTAAAGTTTAATCTAATATTCGTTACTTAGTGTATAAACCTAATATGAAATG
>JACEGR010010850.1:0-17276 GCA_014170235.1 Listronotus bonariensis | reverse complement strand
TTATTTATTAATTGCCATCGGTTTTGGATGAATGTTTTCTTTGTCTGATCACTACATGCTAGTGTTCAGCAAATTGAAACTTAATTATTAACATTAGAAAAATACAAAATTTATATTTTTAGTTTATTGAAAAAAAAACAGTAAGTAAGAAATTTATTATTTTTACTGATTTTTAAATTTAAAAATGTCATTCGATATTATTTTCGTTACATTAAATAATTTTTGGCCATCAAGTCCATGTTTAAATTTCACATAAATTATTATAGAAAAAATAAAGAAATTACTTCTATTTAGATCCTCCTAGATAAATCCATACAAAAAAAAATATTATTTTCACAAAAATATAAAAAAGAAAATATGCGATTGGACGAAACACTATTTTTTAAAATAAAAAAATATCTTCAGTGCTTCCTTTAGGTTCTAGAAATAAAGTCCGACGGACATTTTTTGAAGTTTTAAACCTTTAACTGTCTGATTAAACATATTTAGTTTTTGACATTTATTTGGTGCTGAAAGTAAAATTTACATCAAATAAAATCCTAAACACCATAATAAAAAAAATTACTTAGGTATATTTGATAGTTCTTCATCACACATTAAAGCCAAACACTGTTTTGTGCGAAATTTGGTCTATTGACACCAAGAATACCGACTTACCGACAGTGTACACACCACCATTTATATTTTTATTTAAAAAATATTGTGGTTGTCCCACAGATATATCGTGCGACGGATTTTTTTGGGCCTAAATATGTATGCCAAACTGAGATAAAAAAATACGACATATTATTTTTTAACAAGTGGTTTACCAATATACAATTTTTAAAATTGCAGTTATTTTAATAGAAGCGTTTTTAGTAATATAAGTTATTGGTACCCTTATTGGGCGTTAATTCAATTTTTTTCTGAACTTTTTTTCAATCATAATAAAATATAGCCTATGGTGTTCTTTCATGGCGTAGCTTTCTAATTGTGAAAGAATTTTCATCATCGGTTCAGTATTTTCGAAAATTAGCCCTTACAATTGCAGTAATTATTGTCACATGAAACACTTGGCATTCTTCTTCTAATAAGATTTTTTTTTAAATTTTAATTCCAACATATAAAACTTACATTTACACTAAACTGATGTTGCTTTGCATTTGATACTATTACACTACGCGTATTTTCCTTTTCCAAACTTTAATATTTCCTTTAAATCCAGTAATAAATCTAGATTTTCGTTTTATATTAGAGCTACCTTCAACTTCGTATCAAAGGATAAAAATAAATATTAATTTGCGAAGGCGATGGTAAGCAAGTCAATACTAATTTATGGTGTACTATATTTTCTTAAGAATAGTTTTGTAAAAGTCATACACACAGGTTGTGATTTTAGTAAATTTATAAGATACATACAATTTCTCCGGGTAGCTTTATCAAAGAAATTATTTAAATAAATAAATAAATAAATAAGCGTGTCTTTATTTATATTTTGGGAAACAAGCAAAAAGTATAGTGCTTTTATTTATATGGAAAAGAAATCTTTGTAATTTTTGTAGTAGTAGTAGATAGAAATCTAGTAAGAAACAAAAGAGACCATTATTCAATATACGTTTGTATTCTGCAAAGTAATGGGGTTAATAGTAGGTTTATAGAAAAAAAAGGTGAATAAAGTTATAAATGTTATTTGTAAAATTGCAACTATACACAAATATTTCAAGATATTTTGACATATCCAGCAACAATACTTCCAAAAATACCACATACAGTGTGTCCGTTCTCTACATATGGAAAAAAATTTAAATGTAATTTTACGAAAAAGGGTATTCCTTATCAAAAGTTCTGCATGATCTAAAACCTAAAAATATAAATTTTGTTGAGGAGGAAAGTGCCCTTATTTTTGAAAATATCGAAAATTATTTTTAAGGAAAATTGTTTAAAAATAAAAACAACTTTTAAATATGCAAACTAGTTTATTTACAAGATTTTTTTTTGATATTTTTTATGCGATAACGAGTGTTTCTGTAACTTTTCGCTGTTTTGAAAGTCCTTAAGGTTTCTTTAAAAATTACATTTTGAAATAAGTATTTACAATTGTACAAATTTAAATCTTCATTGTTTTACAAAAAAACCTTTCTCTTGCAAATAAACAAGTTTGCATATTTAAAAGTTATTTTAATTTCTAAACATTTTTCCTTAATAATAATTTTCGATATTTTCAAAAATAACGGTACTTTTCTTTTAAACAAAATTTATGTTTTCTGAGATATCTCGTAAACTACTACAAAAAACTAAATATCTTATGATTTTTAAGGTTTTAGACCATGCAGAAATGTTTCCAAAAAAAAACTTTTTATCGTAAAATTAATAATAAAAAAGTTTTTCATATTTAGAAGAACTTAGGCAGACACGCTGTATAGTCTAAAAAAGGTCAATAATTTTAATTACGACAATTTAAACTTAAAAAAAAATAGTAGTTATAATTTTAAATAAAAGTCAAAAACAGAATTTTACAGACAAAAAACCATATCAGATTTTAGCGATTTTTCCGAAACAAAAGAGTAAGCAGAGACCAAATAAATTCCAAAATAAATGAATATTTCAAGCATAATATTGATTTAAGAAAAGGCAGTTTTTTATGGTTAGAAGAAATGTACTCATCTTTTGTGGAAATATCTGAAGTGGTTAGAAAGTTGTGAAAAAAAAAGACAATTTTTCTTAAACTTTATTAACCTGTATCTCAGAAACGGATCTTTCTACACATTTTTATCTAAAAAATATTATTATTTCCTGCATTCTATATAGTGGTAAAAGGAAAAAGATCAACTTAAAAAAATCTTTATATTAAGTAGGTGTCATCTTTTTATTTAAAAATGTTTATTTTTATCTGCAATTTCCTTTGGTTTTTAATAATATAAATAAACTGTTATATTTTATTAAAATTGTTTTAGTCGTTACTCATAACTAAAGCCTCTTTATATAACATATTTTCAGTCTTTTTTAATTTGAAATGTATAGACTGCAAATCCAAACAACCAGAAACATGCACATTTGCTACACTTAAGACATCAAAAAATACTTCTTTGTTGTCAAAG
Source organism: Listronotus bonariensis (assembly GCA_014170235.1). Taxonomy (NCBI): domain Eukaryota; kingdom Metazoa; phylum Arthropoda; class Insecta; order Coleoptera; family Curculionidae; genus Listronotus; species Listronotus bonariensis. The sequence goes on along the minus strand of JACEGR010010850.1, from coordinate 14,199 downwards.
TTAAATTTTGTTTCCGTGTTTTCAACTATATGTGCACAAAGTGTGTAAACAATAAAAACTTCTTTAAAGTACTAACAATGCAATGCATGGGTGATATTTTTGCAAATGAGAGATAATGTTAACCATAAGCCATATTTTTTATTTATGTTTATGTTAACCGGATGGTCATTAAAATTTATATCTGGTGTTTAAACAATTACTGGCCAAATTTTAAAACGATACCTTTTGTATTTTTTTTGTTTTTAAGAGACAGGGTTTTCAGAAATATCCAAAAATAATTTTTAATAAATATTAATATATTAAAAATATCATTTCACCTAATTTTGTTGTAATTTAACAATGATATTTAGGTATATTGTCTAGAAACCGTCCGCAACTCCGATTTCGACGAAATTTGGTATATCGGGGTTTTTGGAGCGCTGATCACGAATCTGAAAGAATTTTTAGTCGGAAACGCTTTCTGCTTTCGAGATATCCATCATCAAAGTTCTTGATATTTGTACTAATCTTATTTTCACAATATTTTCCCTTCTTTTGCACAAAATTCATATTATAATACTAAAATGGCACACAATATTTCCATTTAACATCAAAAAACCCTTTAAAAACATTTTTTTATTATTAATTATATTAATTCAAAAGCTTTACTTTAAACAAACTCGTGTATGCAACCATAAATACATCTACATATTGTATTTATGGTTGCAGCATTTATGGGTAAATTATTTTCAATTTAATGAAAAAAACGTGTAAAATAAATAAAAAACAGGTTTTTTAAAAGGTGTTTATAAAATATTGTGTGGCAATTTGGTATTTCATAAAATTTTGTGCAAAAAGAAGGCGGAATATAGTGAAAATAAGGTTAGTGTAAATTACTACTTGATGATGGATATCTCAGACAACGAAACGTTTCCGACTAAAAATTCTTTTCAGATTCGTGATCAACGCCCCAAACAACCCCCGTATACCAAATTTCGTCAGAAATCGGAGTTGCGGACAGTCTCTAGACAATTACCGATTATTTACAAGAGCCAAGAGCAATTTAGCACTAACCTTATTAAACTTAATATACCCAGTAGTGTTTTCAGAAGCACTTGGAAAAAATAATTTTAATAAAACAAACACTACTTCACTTGACTTGAGGCAATTTTTATATTTGCTTTAGATTAATCAAATTAGAGTACATTTTTTTTATAAATGTGTTTTGTATCGTGCTTGCAGTTTATAAGAACAAAAATGAACTTTACTAAATTGCATATATTTGAACCTTTTAAATAGCATATATAATTTTTTTCTTTTGAAAAATATGTTTATTTATTTTTTTAATAAAAAATTTTGTATACAACAACAACAACATTAAATATTATTTTTTTGTTTGTTTTTTTTTTAATTTAAAAAAAAATACTAAAATAAATGTAACTTCCTAAAAAGCACTCCTGAATCTTGAGAATTTGATTTAAATATTGACTCTCCTATTTATTTGACAACAGAATTTTATTAGACTAGTTTTACTACAATAAGAAGATAAGCTGACACACCAAATCTCATTCATTTTTAATGAGTTTATTAAAAGTTATTTAGGAACAATTTTTGTACAATTGTTCCATACCTGATACATACCGAAATAAATTTAACAGAAATAATCAGACATGCAACGATTTCATAAATAGTTTTTCTTTAAAACATTTAACTGGCCCAAATGACGAAATTTAGTGTATTAACTTCTTGTCAACGCTTTTAAAATAGTCTAATACAATTTTGTTGTAAAATCAATATGAAAGCAAATATTTAAAGGTATTAAAATGTACATGGGATTTCTCATGGTCCGTCTGGCGATGTATAAGGTATTATAAAGAACAATATACTAAGTAAGTTTTTTTCGATAATTAATACAGGTATCCTAGAAACCATTGCAGTTATAGAAATGTTGAAATGGGAAAAGAATTGTAATTTTAAAATCTTGTTTTAAATCACTTTTTGTTTTGTTTAAAAAAAAAACGATATTTATGAATATATTATATATTTATATCATAGATTACCTAATATTTTTGTATATATGTTTTTGCAAATAATTAATTTCTAAAGTGTGTAAGTTTTTCCCATAAAAACTGCATCATTATTTAATATTAAATTTTAAGCCACACTGTATTAAAATTTATTTGTTTAAACATTTACAACCTTGTTTAATCAAGTGCCTATAAAATATAATTTACAATACCGTTTAAAGTTACACCTAAAATCTTACAGTAATGGGTTTTTGATTAGGCAATTTACTTGGAAATGTCGTTTGTAATTAAGTTGCTTAATAATTGGTTGTCAAGTGTAAAACCAACTAAGTGGTTTTAGTATAACTTATTTATTATAGTAAAAGCAGATTAATATGGGTTTGGATTCATTATACGGAAAAAGTAAAATGATATATAAGTTTTACAGGTAGAATGACCATCCAATATCAATTTATTATTATTTTTTAAAATTTATTTTGTAAATTAACTTTTGATACTGTAAAGATTAGTCCTACAATTTAAAAGGATATTACAAGCATATTTTGCTCTATAACATAATCGAATAACATATAATATACTTTCACTTAGTAATCTTATAAGTAATTTATAAATATTGTTTTTTTCAGCATATAGTATATTTCGAAAAATAAACTCTATTTTTTATTTTTATTTTATATATGTACAGGGTATTCCATTTAAGAGGAAAATGGCATATTTCTTGACTTAACCCATTTTTTAAAAGTAATTTAAGAGAGCTAATCAATGTATGTTAGCTCGGAGAATTTAAAAATCGTATTAAAAAACAGTTTCATAAAAAACAAAGACTTACGATACTTACGATATGATATACAGGTAAGGCAGGTTATTACCTGACACTTCAAAGTAACTCTTTTATTTTTTAAAAATTATCAATGTATCTTTTTTGCTTCATTGGCGTTTTCTCCACGCTATTTACTATCTGTAGTTTTTATCTAACAAATAATTTATTTAGAAAAACTAGTATTAAAATTCATCAATAGGTAAAAATTTTAATGACTTGTATTACTTGTATTACCTTAACTGTGTCCGTCATATATTTAATTAATTAATATTAGCCGAAAATATGACTCCTTAAGCGTCGAAAACCCAAAAACAGTTGAGACAGACGTATAGTACCCTTAACAAAAAAATTCTTAGAATTGTTTAAAGAATTTTAAAATATAAATATAAATGTGGTATTTCATTTAAAAAATGCAACATTGATGGCGTAATTATTTTGTTTTTCATGCAATTTTTTTTAAAATACGATTTCCAAATTCTTTGAGCTAAAATACATCGATTGCCTATTTTGAATTTCCTAAAAAATATGGGGAAACTAAAAAAATCGGCCATTTTTCCTTTTAAATGGAACATTCTGTACTTAATCAAAAAAGCGGTTTACCTATTTATTCTACCTATTTATTATACTACCTATTATATTACCTATATATACTATTATACTACCTATATATTTTACCTATTTATTAATAATAAAAAAATATATATGAAAATTTGTTCGTTTATTTGTTTTCCACTTTTTCCTTCAGTTTAAAAAGTACGCGCATATACGTCGGCATCGGACGGACGGTACGGATCGGAAAAAATCGTCCCAGTGAAATTAAGTGAAGCAACGCACGTGAGAATATAGCAACTTTTACTAAAATCCGGACGACATTGTTTCATACAGGGTTAGTAGAAAAACCGGAAAGGTGGATTATCTCAGCAACCGTTGAATATAAATAAACCAAACTTTGTGCGAAGGGGTATCTGAACATAAAAATTTTAAAAATTACATTTTTAACGTTGCCAAGTTTATAGCATTTTCTCTGGGTTAAAGAATTTAAAAATGGAATAACCAATTTTTAATTATTCTTTTAGTTGCTTGTATCAACTTTATTATGACTTATTATTATCGATTTTTTACTCAATTTTAAAGATATGACATTAAGCTTGAATACAGAAATCACCAGGTATGGTCAATTATTTTAAAAACGATCCAACCATTCGTCAAAATTAGTACAGGGGAGTAACTGGACATTTTAAATTCTGAAATTGCATCTGCGATATTTCATAATTAAATTTCCTTATTCCCTTTCCTCGACTTTTATTTCAAGAACTTTGAAACGTGGCAAAAATGCTATTCATGAATTTAGACCGTCCCGATTTACCCCTGTACTAATTTTGACAAATATTAATTTGGATCGCGATTTTACATAATTAACTATACTTAGCCGTTTTTGTATTAATTAAAAAAAGCATGATGCCATATTTTCAAAATTGACAGAATTAAAAAACACTAATATTAGGTAATAATAAAGTTGATACAAGTATGTGATTACAATAAGAAAAAATAAGGCATTTCATTTTAAATTTTAAAATTCTCAATCTACAGGGAACACTATAAACTTGGCAACCTTGCAAATACAATTTTTTAATTCTTTATGTTCCGTTACCCCTTGGCAAAAATTTGGTTTATTTCTGAGATAATCTACCGTTCCGGTTTGTTCCACTAACCCTGTATATACAATACATATCAGAGATTACGTTACTTGTCAAGTATTTAAGCCAATTTAAAAATATATAACAAAACTGTTACAAAAAATATACAGGGTGCTACAGAATGTTGTATAAAAATTTAGCGGCAGATTGTATCAGTAAAAATTAAAAAAAGTTCTTATAACCATGGGTCCGAAAGTTTCTCGTTCTTAAGTTACAGGGTGTTAAAATTGTATTTTATTATATTATTTTTTATTAAATATTTTAAATATACAGGAATATTTACGTTGAGTGTCCTATTAGAAAATTTCTGGAAACTACTAAAAGCACTTTGTAATTTTGCAAATATATTATCTTTTTGGGACTTCTAATTATACCGAAAGTGCGTATCAACATTCCTATTTTAAATGGAACACCCTATATATTATTACTTTCTTTACAATATCCTAATAGTAGGGGAGCCTCAAGATGCTAAATTTGCAGTTACTTGAGCGTCCTTGAGACCTTGGGTTGCAAAGCTTAGCTGATAAGAAGAAAAAATGTTATATATTGTATACCTTTTCATTGGGGTTTTAAGCATGTCAAAAAATATTTTTAATATTTTGGCTTGTGAAAATCGTTTAAATCGTATTAAATTATATATTGTTCGTTTTCATTAAATAATTTTCTTTAAAATAAATAAGAAAAAAATAATAATAATCACGCTCGAGCATGTGAAAATGAGGTTCTTTTCAACTTTGCAGCCCTCCGCTTTCTTAACGTCACTCTCAAATTGTCAGATTAGTGGTATATACACTCTTCAGCATGTAATTAACCTACCCTATCTTAATTTGACGGGCAACGATAATTTCTGATGGATATATTTTGTTTTTACAATCGCCCCTGTATACGGGGCTTATATTTGTTGGAGGTACGGGTACAAGGTATCTCCAGTATATTTTTTCTGACGCGCTGTAGTAACTTCAGAAATCCCCTCTTGGGCTTTCCTAACATATGTGTACTTTGTGTATCATGTCCTATACCTAGGTTTAAGCGTTTTTGACATATTTAAATTAATTTGTCAAAATGACGTTTGCAGACGCAAAATAATTATTATTCTTTCCTATAGAAAGTTTCTTAGTATTTAACTTGGTATAAAATTCTTGTCTTATTCGAACCCAATTTAACTAAGTTTTAATAAAGTTTTAAAAATGTTATTACAGAGTTTTTAAAAATATTATTAAAAAACAAAAATTTACTAGAAAACCCCAGATTTTATATTTTTATCTTATTTAGCTATAAAAATAAGGGTAAGTGTGTGCAAAGTTGGCCATTTTATAGGGACATTTACTTTACAACATTCTGTAACACCCTGTATAGTTATAGGATAATACACTTTGTTATAAAACTCCCATTTGATATTTTATAAATAATTAATTTATTAAACCGTTTATTTCGATTTGGTATACAGTTGGTTTGAGTCTTATGTCCTAATTTTAGATTTAAAAAAATAATAAAATCTTAAGTACGTCCTTGATCAAAGTCACTAAGCCAACAAATGTAAGATCTAGCCTTCGACCGCCTGCCGATTGATAATGTTTCCCACTGCAAAATATGCACTTCGTATTTTTCTTTTTATCTTCATCAAAAGAAATAAAAATATATATTTTTCTTTTTTCTCGGGCGGTACCGTTTTACCTTTTTTAAGGCAGACCACAGAGGGCAAGTTATTATTTAATATTCATTTTCCTTATTAGTAAAAAAAAAGTCTATAATAACATACAGCTAGCTGAGCTTACAAAAAATAGGAAAGTAAACTTTTATTAAAAACTCAATAGCCTGAAAAACTCATAAAAATGTAAAGATTACTTTATATCAAACGCGAAAAACTGACAGTCGCTCACTGCCTATTTGTTTAGATAAAAGTATTCTTCGCAAAGTTCCATATTAAAAAAAAAAAACAACAAAGGATTGTTACCACTTACTGATGTTTAGATGGCGTTACAGGTATGGCCAAAACTTAAAGAATCATTTTAACCTCGAAGGGATCATTTTACCCCCGTCTTCCCTAATAATATTTATTTGGTTAAATATTTACAACCTTAATTAATCGAGTTTCTGTAAAATGTAATTTAAAATAACGTTTAAAGTTACAACCTAAAATTTCACGTTAATGGGCTTTTGTGATTAGGCAATTTACTTGGGAATGTCTTTTGTAATTAATTTGTTTTATAATTAGTTGTCAAGTGTAAAACGATCTAAATGGCTTTAGTATAACCTATTGATTGCAGTTAAATCCTATTAGGAGGGCTTTGTATTTATTTTACAAAAAAATGTTAAAGGATTCTTATATACATACAACGGCTTAGGTCTCGGCCACAATAACAAGCGTTACCTTCGCAAAGTATCAAAACTCTGTACTGGTAGTGGTAGGTTTTTAGCAGTAGCCGCAGGGATTTTTTGCTCAAGCATATTGCAGTCGCCCGATTTAAAAATAACAATTCTTTTATGCTACCACAAAGATAAAAGGCAGCTCTCTCACATTCTTCGGTTTCCGCTGGCCGCAGACGCTTGGCATCGTGGCCGTAGCCTTATATGAATTTCAAGTACTCGGTACCGGGTGTGTCAATTATTTAAATGTTTAACCAGATCTAACCCAATTTGTCCCCCAGTACCGTAGGCGTTGTCCAAGTACCGACAAACGCATATAATGAATTTCACGACACATTTTATACAAGTACTACAACCACGGACGTTGGAAAATACTACTTTTAAACTTTTCCCATTAAGGTCTAGGTAAGGCCAGATGGATTCTATACATTAATAAATTTACCCTAATAAACTGATTAGTTTAAAAAAATAAATAAATTTTACAGAGTTTACATAAACATGGGTCCGAAAATGTATTGTTTTCAGGATACAGAAAAACAAACTTTTTAAAAATTTTAAAAACTTTTGTTATTTTTTAATATCTTAAAATTGTTTCTTTCTGATTTTGTTAAAATTTAAAAGTGTCACTTATAAGAGTAAGAGGCTTATTTAGTCCTAAATTAATAAAATTTAGTAAATCCAGTGGCGCCCCAATTGCCACATAAGAAATTATTTTTGATAAAAATTTACGTTACTGCTTTTGTTGCAATTTTTACATGTTTTTTAAATTAGGTATGATAAATTTGCTTAGTTTTTAGAAAAAAAGTACTAAATTCCAATACTTCTGGACCATAGAAGTTAAAATTCCTTATTAGCAATAATTGTGTAACAACAATAGCAAATACGTAATTAAATAAAGTAATTATTTATTCTAAAGCTGATTATTTTGTATCTAAAAACAAAAAATTTGCGGACCCATAATTATATAAACTTTTTTTTCATAAAATTAGCCTATAAATAAGCTTTTATTTTTTTTTACTGCAAATAAAAACATTCTGTAAAATAATATATTTGTTTAGTTGTGTTTGTAAAATACTTAATATTTAGGAGAAATAAATTGCAATTGAAAATTTAAAACCTAGCAATAACTGTTTTGCTTTTTAAATTGAGTTAAATAAAATATTAGAAAAATATCACCTATTGGTATGTTATTATTTAAAATTCAACTAGCTTGATTTTTGCCTTTGTTTTAATTATAATATAGATTGATTAATTTGCTGATATCCTTTCTACCATAATGAACAAGTTATTAATTGTGCATACCTAATTTGGAAACTACACAATAATAAAATTCCCTATGGCATTGTACTCATTTTTGCAAACAATTACAAATCACAAATGGTTTATAAATATTTGTTGCTGGAATTCGGCATATTGCTTTTTCTTGAGCCAATATTACACAATTTCTCTGGTGAAAACAATATTTTCTGGGGCTATACACTAATTACTATTATAAAGACCATCTTTTATTACTATTCTGCATGTCAGTCATTACAAAATTTAGTATAAATTAGTATTGTGTCTGATACGGCAAAATTTACAGACTTACATAAAAGGGTCTTTTTTAATTGCACTAAAAATAAGGACTTATTTTTAAATAAATTCTTTGCAAAAAGTTATTAGGAACATAGGTCCAAAATGCATTATTTCCAAAATTTAATGTGTCAAGTTTTTTTAAAAACAGTAAGAAAATTATTTATCTCTAAATAAAATTATTAAGTTGAGTGGGACGTGAATAAGTTTTGCTGATAAAAATATTGTACGCTACTAAATTCTGTGCATTTTTTATTTTATTTTTTTAATTAAGCAAATGAAAGTATATATATTTTTTGTTTTTTTATATTTTTACATAGCTTCCGTAATTTTTGAAAAAAATATATTTAAATTGCATGTTCCTGGTCCATACACCATTATAAGAATAATTTTTTCGTTTAAAAACTAGATTTCATATTTTTTATTAGCAATTATAAAACAAGGATAAGAAATACAAAAAAAAAATAAATAAACTTATCACTGTGATATCGAAATGTTTTCGAGATTAGAAGGTTTGTGAAAAGGTTTAATAGCCTGTATTTTAAGAATAAAAATTTTGGGGACCAGTCTTTAAAAAACCTTTTTCTTATAAAATAAGCTCATTAATAAGTCCTTATTTATTTTTACTGCAATTAGGCGACACCCTGTACAAATTTACATAGATTTTATTGTCTGAATGAAATGGGCTTTTAAAAATTAAATAGTTTTAGGTAATTATTTTGTAATTTACCGTATTATACCATTGGTATTGGTCTCATATTTTCATATTTTGAAAAGTGGCTACAAGCATATTGTGTCTTAAAACATAATCGAATTAAAGATGATATATTTTCACTTACCATTACATTTTGGCCATAAATATATTTTTTTATGTCAGCAATTAGTTTATTAAATATATATATATATATATATATATATATATATATATATATATATATATATATATATATATATATATAAATAATTTTAATTTTATTAATTATTTTAATATCAATATTAAGGATCGTAATTAGTTTTTACAACATAAAAGAGGCATAAAAGAGGTTGACCCATATACATATCTTCAGGTCGATTTGCTATTTAATAATAAAACCCAAAAAATATTTTTTTAATAAAACTGCTACAGAAAAATTAAACACCCCATTTAAGATTTTATAAATTAATATTAAATTTAACCATTTATTTGTTTTTTTATTCTTTTAGTCTATAAAGGTATGCGCACATACAACGCCTCGAACGCAGGGCTGCCAGAATGTGGGTAAATCGTATCCCCTTCCCTAGCATCGCTCTTGCTTCCCACACAGCGTCGTGATTGGCCACGAAGCATGTCAGCTGGCAAATTGAGGGGAAATTATTTCCCTGCCACACACAACTTCTATTATATTGCAATTTAAAATTGCCTTTTTAGAGGCAATTTATAACTATGCATTTTATGTAATTTCTTTTATATTTATTTAATAATACCAGTACAAAATACATTCTTATTTAAGTTCTAAGTCAACAAAATTTATTATTTTTATAATTTTTTTATCATTTTAATTTAATTTATTTGCAAACCTTAAAATCACTAAAAGAAATATGTAATAGCAAGGTAATTATGCCGTATAGGGTTTTTTGCTGTTTTTATGATTTTTAAAAATATTTTGGCTTACATGTTATCTCCTATTTGTTCTTAATTATAATATAATGTGCGTTGTTATAAAAGTTTTTGTATTTTTTTATAAAAAGCAAAAATTGAATTTTCCGGAAGTTCTTCACTTTTATATATATATATATATATATATATATATATATATATATATATATATATATATATATATATATATATATATATATATATATATCTCTTTGATATAATTTTGATGTTGCCAAATGCTTTTCATATTTGACTTAAAAGAATTGACGTTTCTTTAACCTTTTTGCTAGTTTAAGGTTATAAAACATTAATTTTATTTTTTTCTTCATTTTTAAATAAAAATTTTTATAAAAAAAATGTTGTTTGCTTAATTTTGGATGTGATTTTGACGAATATTAACTAATTTTACTTATTTTACCCCTGCCAGCATCCCCAATCACATTCCGGTCCTGGAAGTTTGTTAAGTTATAATTAATTAAACTGATTATTATGGATCAGCGCCACTTTAATTTAGAAAATGTCTAAAATCAGTGAGTATTATTCATTTTAAAAATATCATAAAAACGGCAGAAAGCCCCTTCGGCACTTCTACCAATAGCAAAATCAAAAGCAAGTAGACCTTTAGTTCAGATGATGTCGCGTTTACTGTTAATATTGCATAAATTCACATTTAAATTATTTGTAGTAGACATCAAAACAAAACAATAATTTAAAGTGTAAAAAATGTTAAAACAAAGATTACTTTTTTTAAACTTTATGTAGTTTACTAAAATAAGGTTTCTAACGGTCGTGAAAAAAGTTTTGTTATTGCATACTCTCAAAATTTTGTAATATTAACTTAATCAACCAAATTAAATACTTAGACAAATGCCGGCATAGCAGCGTTATTTTACACAACTTAAACAATATTTGCTTTGGGTATTAGAAATACCTATTAATATCTGCCGTATTATGTAAAGCTTGAGTAATATTATTTAGTATTTGTTTAGGTTACACCAAAATGCTGTGTCTTAAACTTCAAATTAAAATTGTTTATTTTGACCTTTTTTGTGTTAGTAAATAAAACGTATTTTTACTTTTTTAACTAAAAACAAAACCAAAAAATTAAAACATTTTGAATAAAAGTAAAAAGCCCAAATAAATACATATTAAAATAGATCCAATACAAATCTTTTAAATTTAATTTTTAATATTTAAAAAAATAGGATATAGAGGTAAGTCACTTTCAAGAAACACCCATCATAGGAATGTAAAGTTAAATATTACCGCAGAACCACAGATAATGGTTTACTAATTTTTACACGAAATAACATTAGCATAATCATTCTTTATCCATAGTATCAGAAAGAATGCACATCAAGCTAAGGCAAGGCGCAAATTTAGACACGTAATAATATGGTTAGTAGGTGGAAGTGGGACAGATTAATTTGAAAACATTTAAATGCACTCTTTGTCCTTATAAATATGAAATAAGATGTTTGTCAAGCTAAGCCTTATGTCTTATTATTATAAAATTGTAAGGAAAATAAAATATCTTAAATAAAAACGAGCTTTAAATAGTTCTGTTCTTTCCATGTATTACTTTTATTTCTATAAAATCATATTCACCCTTACATTAACAGAAAGAATAGAAGCACCTTCCACAAATGGAAACTAGGTCTCCCTGTGGTATACGGATTTTTCTACCTATAATTGTGTTTATTTTTATTTAAAATTTATGTGTGGAGGTAAAACTAAGCAAGCTTTTTGTCAAGGTTTATTAAACCTTCAAGTATTATTTAAAGATTCTGTATTACAGACCTATACAATTGTATACATGTTAAACACATCAGGTACTGCAACTTTATTAAATGCAAAACTTCTTGCTTTAGGTTTTTCGAGACTAAGGTCCGAAATATGCTTTCGAAATTTTGGACCCAATCTTTCAAGTACATTTATTTTTATTTGTAACTCTGATTTGTGGAGTTCTAAAAAAGGTAATTTAATATAATATTAATGTTTTTGCTCAATATACAGGGTGATTCACGGTCGATGGTAGGTTAGACGTTTATGGAAAACGGAACATAGAATTTTTCTGAAAATCTTGGCATCTTACATTTTCTTACCTGTTCTATCGATCTAAAATATTTTCAGCATTGCGCTTTTATCAAAAATGTCTTAGAAACTTTATTTTTTAAATGGAATACTCCCTTATATTAACAAGTTTTTATATTCGTCCTTTTATTATATAACTTTTTTGTTAATATTGACCTATACCTATCTCTATCGGTTTTTGAGATAAAAATAATTTGTTAAATATGGTGTCAAAACATAGCTCTAATTAAACTTAAGTAAATTAGTGCTCTCAATTCATGAAAAGTTGATGTTTTGGTGGTACTTTAGACAGACACGATGTATTTAATTTACACCGAGAAATCGACTTCATATCATACAGAGCGTGCTAAAATTACTATTATTTCCGTTATTCTTAAAAGGGGTCAAAAGATCATTTTTTCAAATGAAACCCCTGTATATTACTCAAAAAAATTAAAGATGAAGAAGAACGCTTTAAGATGACATATCATGTTCCTATACCTAAATCATCAAGTTTTCTTAATAAGTCGCTTTTTTGTGAAAAATTATTTTTAAAGAATTTAATTTTAAGTAACCATGGAAATATCAAGCTTATGACACTTTGGTGACTTTTATAAGTAACTTATAAACAGTTATTGACAGTCTTTAAAATAATCTTCCAAAATGAAACGTGATAAAAAATGGGGTTTCAAGAAAAATTTGAACTAAATTTTTCTGTATTTTTAAGAAGAATAAAATTAGCTTTTTATTTATGATGACACACTCAATGCTCAGAGATATCTCAAAATACTAAGGAAGATTGTTACCGTTTTTGTCAATAATTTGTCTTTAGAGGAATATAGGAATTCGTGGTTTCAACTGGACGGATCGCCAGCTCATTGTACCCAGGAAGTTTCCAGGGAACTTTACGAAATGTTTGACGATCGTTGGTTTAGGCGCTTGGGGCCATGGGATTGGCCACCGAAATCACACGCAGCTTGACTTTTTGTTTTTTGGGTGTTTTAAAGAAAGGGTGTACATTACTCCAGTGCCTACTAAAGAAGAACTGCGACGGCGAATAGTGCGGTGTATTGAAGATCTGGATCCCCATCAAATTGAAAAAGCAACCACGAGTCGTGTACAAAAGCACATTTTAAAATGTTTAAAATGTAATGGACATTTTCAGCATTTATTTTAAAAATTTGTTATTTTAGTTGTTATTTTAATTCGTCCTAATTATGTTATTTTCTGTACTTTCACATGTTAATTTAATTATTTTATAGTCGTACAAACCTCTCGTTCATTGGTCTTAATTCAGGATACATTTGGTTAAATTTTTTGCAACTTCTGGGAATGATTTGATCACACTGTCCGTGTAAAATAAATAATTTCATAAAATGGTTACTTAACATTAAATTCTTTAAAAAATATTTTTTTACAAAAAAGCGGATTTATTAAAAAATCTTGATGATTTAGGTAAAGGGACATGATATGTCATCTTAAGGCGTTCTTTTTCATCTTTAATTTTATTGAGTAATATACAGGGGGTTCATTTGAAAAAATGATCTTTTGACTCCCTTTTAAGAATAGCGGAAATAATAGTAATTTTAGCACGCCCTGTACGATATGGAGTCGATTTGCCGGTGTAAATTAAATACATCGTGTCTGTCTAAAGTACCACCAAAACATTAACTTTTCATGAATTGAGAGCACTAATTTACTTAAGTTTAATTAGAGCCATGTTTTGCACCATATTTAACACAAATTATTTTTTATCTCAAAAACCGATAGAGATAGGTATAGGTCAATATTAACAAAAAGTTATATAATAAAAGGACGAATATAAAAACTTGTTAATATAGGGGGTGTTCCATTAAAAAAATAAAGTGTCTAGGACTTTTTGATAGAAGCGGCAACGTCGCAATGCTGAAAATAGTTTAGATCGATAGAACAGGTAAGAAAATGTAAGATGCCAAATTTTCAGAAAAATTCTGCGTTTCATTTTCCATAAACGGCTAACCTACCATCGACCCTGAATCACCCTGTATA
>JACEGR010010849.1:0-17282 GCA_014170235.1 Listronotus bonariensis | reverse complement strand
GATGGCATAAAAGTTCTTAATGGATAATTCGGGCGTTTTCGGAAACCTTCGAAAGTGATGAAAGAACTTGGAAAAATTAAGGTAAATTATTTGTTGTAAATTGTTGTTGTAAAGCCTGATTTATATCTGAATCACGTAGACCTTCAATGAAACTACCCACGGCTAGTTCTTGTTTTATTTCTTCTGGGTATGTCGGGTATGTCAGATTAATTAAACGTACGATGTCAGCTTCGTATTCCTGAAGGCTTTCGTTATATTTCTGTCTTCGTCCCTGGAGCTGCGCCTTATAAACTTCCTGCAAATGTGTCTCGCCATATCTCATTTCCAGGAACATTACAATTGATTGATAGTCGCCTTGTTTTTCTTCAGGAATATTTCTTAATACCTCCATGGCTTCACCTCGTAAAGCAAGCACCAGTGCGCGTGCCTTTTCTGGTAAACTCAATTATTGCCGTTCGCAGCAGCTTCAAATTGTCTAAGGTACGTGACCCACGGTACCTTACCGTCAAAAGTTGGTGGTTTCATAAGAGTTCCTGAAGTACCACATCCTGAAACGATACCAGTACGGGCTATATTTTGAATTTGCCGGTGTAATTGTTGCACTTCATGTTGCATTTGACCTTGGACTTGATTAACTTTGTCTTCAACTAACTGCTGTATTTCTTGCATTTCATCTTTAGTATCTTCCTTTGTAAGTTTTAGTTCGAGTAACATTTCTTGCCTCATTTCATCTTGACTTTGTTGAAATTCTCCCTTTAAGTGTTCTCGAATCTTTACCATCTTTTCTTTGAGCTCATGCTTCATTTGTTCTTGGCTTTTCTTTATGTCTTTTTGAATTTTCTCCATTTGTCGTCTTGTTTCTTCTTGACTAATTTGAATTTCCCGCTTCATTTCTTCTTGACTTCTCTTCATTTCCTCTTGATTGGCCTTTATTTCTTTCTTGAGGTCTTCTTTCAGGGATTCTTGACTGTTCTTCATGTCTTCTTTCAGGGATTCTTGACTGATCTTAATGTCTTCTTTCAGGTTTTCTTGGCTGGTCTTCATAGCTTTTAGATCTTCTTTTAGGGATTCTTGACTGATCTTCATGTCTTCTTTCAGGGATTCTTGACTCGTCTTGATTTCTTCCATCATTTTTCTAATTAGCGTACTTATCTCCTCCATACTGGCGGTGTATTGTCTTGTCTCAACTGGCATTCACTCTTCTTACCACTTGGGCTTCCTTGAGTAACCTTGTTCCGCTTCCGACACCAAATGTTCCGAAACAACTCGTATAAAAACACGTGCCTTCGTTTTTATACCTTTATTAACAATGTAACGTAACTATGGTTACAATAACGGCAAAATCTTAAATTGTCACTGTCTCGAAGTTTACAGCACAAAAGTCGAATCGGTACTAACTGATCGAAAGTTTCCCGTCGCCCTTTTATAGTATGGTGGAAGAATAAAGAATGATCTAGAATATTCGAGAAATATCGTGGAAATTCCATAGTACAGGATGGCATAAAAGTTCTTAATGGATAATTCGGGCGTTTTCGGAAACCTTCGAAAGTGATGAAAGAACTTGGAAAAATTAAGGTAAATTATTTAAATAAATTAACAAACTAAATGAAATGATCCTAACTCTCTAAAATTCTATAACCTAAACACATTTTTGAAAGTCTGTAACATTATTAATACAGAGTGATCAAACTTAAGTCGACACTATTGCTATTTCTAATTATTGAAAATGCAAAGTCGGTTAAATTAGTGAAGTTTTTCGCTTATTACTGTGCTGCCAACAAAAAAACAATTGAACATGGGTTTTCAATATAGAGCTAAAAATGTACTTTTTTTTAAATGAAACACCCTGCTATCCCGAATGTGCGGGATGGCCATTATAGCCATGAAGATAAGTTTGACATGCTAACATGCTACATTTTGTGCTGCAAAAATAAATGAAGGTATCATTTTTGCAGTTAATGAATTATGGTAAATACGATGTTTCGATATTTTCTTAACACGCGGATTTTGTTGAGCCTAGTAATGTGTAACAATAAGATATTAGCTATTAACCAATAAACAATAATAGAGACAACAGTAACAATAAGAACAATTGCTCTAAAAACAACAACTTGACAAACAGGGTAATAACGACAAATACCATTTTATAATGATAATTATGTTGCAGATACTGTAACTGGTATTAACGTCCAAGCATTTGTTTGCAAGGCTTACTTAAAAATAACTTTAAAAAATAGAAAAAATGCAATTTTTCTTTTAACTAAAAATTAAAATATGACATATGATACATCGTTGAATTTGTAATAAAAAATGGGATCAGATAAAGGGTGTACTTTTTTTTCGAGCTATTTAAAAAAATAAAGTTGATGATGGTTTCTTGAAAACGAAACGTCGGATATAAAATCTAAAAGTACCATCATGTAGTAGCTAAAAGTGCCAATGAAAGAGTGTTATTAGTTTTTTAAATCTCTTCAAATAAAGTCAGAAAAAAATAAAATCGATATAGTCAAATTTTCGTTTTTGCCAAATATCTCAGCAGGCCATGAAAATTTTTTAAGTTTCTAAACGGCATATAAATAAGCTTGAAAAAACACAACTTTTTCTTATTTAACCTAAGCTGTATCTTCAATAGGTACTGAGATTCCCATGCTTAGGATCCTTATCTTGGACACACTGTATTTATGTAATTTTTAGGTAAATAAAGATGACCGAGGTCTTTATTACTGCATTGCAACAAACAAATATTGGGAACAGAACCGTGAAGAATCTCACAGCATGATTAGAGTAAAAGGTAATTTTATCAGTTTTTTTTTATTTATAAAGCTTCCCAGATAAAAAAACTTTTATTTAACTCACTTTAAAAAGGAGAAGATTCTCACGTAGCCTATAAATTTCAAGTAAAAATTTGGAATGAGTCGAGGCAATATTAACGAAGATACAGCGGTTTAAGTAACCACGCCTTATCCACGACTTTTATAAATGTTTTACTCAAGGTTAGTTTATATTTATAAGGTTGCGACACATCCTCAACTTTTAGACGGTTCGAGGTCGGGGACGCAAGGAAGGGCACTCCACGGAGAAAAGGTGGCAAGACTGGGTAAAATCAAAGCTGATGATCAATCCAGTGGCGTCTAGAATTTGCGCATATCATTTTGCATTGTTATGGAAGTGATGTTTGTTGAAAGATGTAATTCCAAATGTTTTTTATTTAAAGTAAAAGAATTTACAACTTAATAATAATTAAAAACTGTTGTGTAAACGGTTGTTCTAATAATACAATAAACTGTATATCTCCGGCACTGAACAACATGGCCGTAAAATGGGAGATGTGACGTCATAACACTTTAAAACAATATGGCCGAATGTCGCAACCCTATATAGACCGACTTTGTGTTTTACTCCGATCATTCCAAGTATCTTTTTTTTGTAGACAAATATGCCGCCCTCTGGCCATTCCTTGGAATTTGTATCGAAGTAGTTGTGCTGTGCCTGGTTATTATCATCTACGAGAAGAAGCGCAACAAGACTGAACTGGAAGAAAGTGACACCGACCAAAGCCCCGATCAGTAAGTATATGACTATGTTTTAATGGGTTACTTTAATATAATAAATTTATAATTATTATAATGTTATATATTGTAACGCAAAAGCGATAATAACAACACTAACAGAGCCTGATGGGCAAATATGCTACTAACCAAGCCGCCATCTGGTGATGTAATGGCAACCGAGATATTTCATTGTTCTGGTACAAGGGCTATAAAAACGTAAAGATTACATGCAGTATATTATTTATTTATTTATATGTTATTTATTGGTCTCCCAATAGGCCATTGACAATTGTCCTTCAGCCTCCATGCAGTATATATTTTTAGAATACTTGTTTTTTTTTGTAAATTTTTACGTATTGTAGTATAACAACACCTTTATTTAAAAAATGAGTCAAAAAGTATTTTTCTCCTTCTAATTTATACACTTTATATGTGTCCCAAATCCGACCTCCCTTGGAATATTGTTCTCATATCTGGGGACCCCACAACCCTAAGCATTCTTGATTCTATTCAAAGAGCTTTCGTCTCATTAATAAAAAAGGTGATAAAAAATTTGTCAAAAATTATAGACCAATAAGTATTCTTCCATCACCTGCTAAGGTGTTTGAAACAACAATATATAAACAACTTTACAGACCTGTCTCAGGAAATATAACTAGCTTACAACATGGTTTTTTTGAAAAACGAGGCACAACCAGTAATTTGGTAAATATTACACAATTTATTTCGGAAGTGTTAAACCGACGTGGACAAGTAGACGTAATTTACACAGACTTTGCAAAGGCGTTTGATAGGGTGTCACATACCATATTGTTAAGCAAGCTTCGGGATGAGTTTGGATTTCATGACTCCACTGTTAACTTTTTTAGATCATATTTACACAATAGGATTCAACGTGTATGTGTTAGGGGCCATCATTCAAGACCATATTATGCTACATCTGGCATTCCGCAGGGGTCAAATCTTGGTCCTCTTCTATTTTTAATGTTTATTAATAGCATATCCAAAGTTACTGAGGTACCATGTCTGCTGTTCGCAGACGATCTAAAGATATATGCTGAAATACGAGATGATCACGATGCGGAACGTCTACAAAATGCCATAAATAAACTTTTTGATTGGTCAATAAAAAACAAATTAAGCTTTAATATTGGAAAATGTAGTATAATGACATATACAAAGAAAAAACATCCAGTTATATTTCCATATAAAATAGATGGCTCAATTCTTACGAGAGTAGAGGAAGTAAGGGATTTGGGGGTTTTGTTTGACAGTGGCCTTTCATTTAACAGGCATGTGGAAGATATTGTGGGTAGAGCTATGAGCATGTACGGTTTTGTAGTAAGAAACACTCGTGAGTTCAGCAATATTAATTGTATCAGAGTTTTATTTTTTAATTATGTCCGCAGTATATTGGAATACTGTTCGGTTGTGTGGAGTCCCTACTACCAGTGTCACGGATATGCAATTGAAAAAGTGCAAAATAAATTTTTGCGATACTTGTACTATAAGGAAACTGGCATGTACGATTTTAACGTATCAAAATCATATTTATTACAGAGATATAATCTGCATACCCTGTCAAAAAGAAGAAATGTGCATGCTCTTCTTTATCTGTACAAGATTTTGCACAATGAAATTGATGATCCAGCACTTTTGTCACTTGTTCCGTTCCATGTGCCTCCATATGCTACTAGATGTTCCAACACCTTTTATCAGCGGAGGGTTGCAAGGAATAATAACTTTCTAAATTCACCTCTGTATAGGATGTGCGCTGGTTATAATGAAATCCAGGCTCATTGCGATATCTTTTCTGTAAGTCTTAACTCGTTTAGAACTATTCTTGGCCGGGTTCTGGAAAATTAATTTGGAAGTATGTTCACTTCCTTTACTGTTTACTGTCTTTTGTGTTGGCAACTTTTACATTTTTTGTTATTTTATTGTAGTGTTTTTATTGTTTTATATTATTATGTATATACATATGTATAAAAATTGTACCTGCTCTGTAAATGGATTCTCTGTTGAGCGGGTTTTTTTTTGTAAATTTATAAATGTAGAGTTTGTGAATTTATGAATAAATAAATAAATAATGATCCTTCACTTACAGAAAGGCTTCCCTCTCTTGCACATCGTCGGGCTGTGGGGGATTTATCGCTTTTTTATAGGTACTTCCATGGCTTCTGCTCTGAAGAATTGTCCAGTATAGTTCCTCCACTTACGGTTCCCAACAGAGAAACTCGTGGTTCCGCGCGTATGCATCCCTATACGGTCCAACTGGACAGGCCCCGAACTTCCCACTTTGTTCGTTCTTTTATCCCTAGAGTTTCTAGATTGTGGAACCTGCTGCCCGCGGAGGTCTTTCCTTCCCCCAAATCTTCAAGTATTTAAGTTCCGTGTCAACAAACTCCCTCTTACCTCGCTTAAGACACCCACGGTACGTTAGTATTTAGGCTTTAAGCCTTCGTGGTTTGTCCAAAGATAAAAAAATTAGTTTTAGAAACATTGCCTGAAGAGCTTTCTTATTAATGATAGTCCCTGGGCCAATAATGAAATTCACTTCAGATAATAGCCTTCCTGGTTTGTCCAAAGATAAAAAAATAATAATAATAACACTTTTAAAACCCTTTTAGGGGGTTCCTTATGACGAGTCTACCACGAATATTCATATCGCCATATATGGAAGCGGCGCTTTAACGCAGCCCGTCAATCTCAAATGTTTCGGGTTACGGACCGGGCAAACGCGTCACTTTTTTGGTGGACAAGTTTACCACTATGTTTTACGTGAAATTTTTAAACATTGTGGCAAAAATCGTAAGTGTTACAGTCACGAAACTAGAGGGATATTTTTCCAATTCTTCTGTCTTACAGCTGTTAACAAGCTGGTCTAACAGCTGACGTCATTATAATGTGAATCGAAAAATAAAAGCGCTTACCGCCAACGACAAATGACAAAAAAATAATAATATAACCTATAAAATGGCAACTCCAGTTTTAAAACACAAATGCGCAATATCTTTAATGGCAGGTAAATTAATCCTTCACATGATTTCCCACACATACTATTGTTATTGTTATTAGTAATCATTTGACAATTTTGTTTAACTTTTAACCTCAAATTCGGCTATATTTCCCCCTTCTTGTTTTTTCATCCTGTTAGACAGTGGTTAGACGTTGCTAACAACCGCTGTGAGTTGCTGTAAGACTGACGTCATTGATTTGTCAAAAAATGAAAGTGCTTACAGCTGCTGTAAGCAGCTAACAAAGAAAATATTCCTTATAAGGCCCATTGACATGTTTTGGGTATCTGATTGGGCGGATTTCCTAACTGTAATCCTTACTTTTAAGTTTTTATGTTTTACCCATCTATTATTGATCTGTCATACCTTAGAAACGGAATATGTTATGGTAGCAATAATACCTGCTATCACACCTAGGCATTATAAGCGGGCATTACGATAATGCCCGCTTATAATGCCCTAATGCGCTAATATGGAAATTTTATTGCTTATCCAATTTTATTTCTCTCACAATAAAGATCAAGTTTATACAAACATATGTATTAAAATAAAATCAATAACTTACCAGTTCCTGAAAATATGCCATTAAAACGGTTTCGGTTATTTGAAGAATTGCGTTCGAATCTTTCCAAATACCAAATATGCCATACTCCCGATCATACTGTTGCCTTGATTTAACTGGCAAAAGATTTTCGGTCGCTTTTATGACCTTTTCTCTTATATTTTGTGGAATTTCTTCCATTTTGAGCAAATCGTAAATAAAAAATGCCAACTGACTAACTGATAGAAACATCAAAGTCAAACTTAACACCAGTCATTATCTACTTACGTATACAGGTACAGGTGCAACTTATTTTTTATATTGCGAATAAAAATGTAATTAGTCATTGAAAAACTCTTTTTGGGTAAATCATAAAGCATTGTATGCACCACGGGCTTTACTTTGATAATGTGGCCCATCAGGGCATTATATTCCTAGTAACGCCCTTGATACATAAATAGCTATTAAGCCCCTTGTTAACAATCTTCTTTTTACCTCGCTTAAAACACCCATGGTACGTTAGTATTTGGACTTTTAGCCTTTGTGGATTGTCCAAACATAAAAAAATACTAAATTGGAAAACAGAAACAGTAAAATATGATTTTTCCACCACTAACTTTTTTATTTTTTCAGAAAGAACACACCAGACCACGGTAAAGAAAACTTAAGACACAGACAGTAAGAAAACGCTGAAGTATCATGATGAGATTAAATAAATACAATAAAAATATTCAAAATATTTTATAAAATAACTAAAGAGAAGAGAACAACCTTCACGAAGTTTATGTTTTAATTTTAAAAATTTAGATTTTTACAGTAGAGGCTTAAAGAGGTTTAGAACTGGGCAGTTTTTTTTAAATGTATTTCTTGACAATTTATTTTTAGGTTGATGAATTTATAATTATTAATGATAGCTACACTTTCACCTTTTTCTGTAATTAAATATAATGATTAAAATTGTTTACAAACTAACCTTAATAATTAGTTTAGAATAAATATGTGGATATTAATGTTCAAGTTAAATTTAGTGAATTATTTGATTTGTTTTTTCCTTTAAAATATTATCATTATGATATTTCTGAATTCTACTTCTATAATAGAAGACTAATATTAATGAAATGATGAATTCGATCTTTTAAAATGTTCACATTAGGAACTTAAAACTTAATAGAAAGTTTGCCTTCAATTAGTATTTGAATATAACAAAGCCTTCCTATTTTAGAAATAAGTTTAATTTTGTATGTGTATTAAGGACTATTTTTACATTGACAAAAATCACCACGAATTCTGCCTTAATTAAAAATTAGTTTTTCTTTAAGTTGTCTCTCTCTTTTTTTTGTATAGAACCAAAGACTATGGAGCTTGATCATGTTCTAAACTACAGAAAACTGTACTAACATCATAATTTATTAATATAAAATAGTCCTTAATATTTTCGATGTATATAGGTCAGTAGGTATTATGTAAAGGAAGTAATATTTCTAGTATTAAGGACCAGTTATACAGCGTGTCTAGAAAATTCATACACAAAATTTTATGACTTATTGATGTATTTAAATCAACTTGGTTATTTCTGGAACTGTTAATAACTAGGAACTTATATATACTTATTATTATCACAAAATTTTGTACACTCATTTTGCGGGCACTCTGTATTTACCAAATTGTTTTATTTTATTTAATGTATGTAGTTCAAAAAGTATATACATATATACATCTTTACACCAAAGAAAGTGTTATGTTTTGTTTTTCTTTTGATAATGATGATTTAAGTAATTTTAATAATATTTATCTATATTTTATTTATTTTTATTGTATATGGAAACATTTTTTTAAATGATTTTCCAGAAATGGTAATACTTGACGAACTGGATGTTCAAAAATATTTCTTTTAAGAATATTGTTTCTTAAGGGTATTTTTTGACACTGGTGTACATCAAAGCATTTATAAAGAATGAAAGAAGTATTAAATATTTATAAAATATGGATAAATACTATTGATAAAAATTGGTGCTTGCACATTGTTGGTATGTTAAAAAGTTAAAAGATATTAAGATTATAATGTTTATTAATATAAGTTTCTTGTCTTAAATAAATAATAATTACCCCAACTTTGTCTTTTACTTTGTGTCTGAAATAAATTTTATTAAGCCGGATGTCCATAAGAGCGGTTTTCCGCTCGCGGATGATAATTCAGCGTTGTGATTGGCGGGTAAAGCATTTTAAATTTGCACTAACCAATCACAACGCTGAATTATCATCCGAGAGCGGAAACCGCTCTCATGGACAGCCGGCTTTAGGAGGTTTAAAAACCAATAATGAAATTAATAAAAAACTTAAGTAGAAGCGCTTTAAAAGCTACAATAGCGATGGCGAAATTCGCAAAAAAAACATTTTTTAACCCGGAGAACCTAAATGAAACTTATCCTGCCATCTAGTAGTGGCCACACTTAATTATATGACAGTTGTGTCCCAGTCCCACCAGTACACTGTACCAGTTATACGTAACTTGTAATTTTTCACTTTTGGGATTTAAAAGTTCTTGTAAAAACGTTTTATTAGTATCTGGATAATTGCTTTCGCCATTGGATTTGTATTCTTTGGCCATAGAGCCGAATGATAGTGATAGAATCATCCCTGGAGCATGCTGGCAATAGGCTCCTGTAGGCAGCCCGAGTCATTATAGCAACAAACGGTTTCACTGAATGACATCGACCTGTAAAAACAAGCAACTAATTTAAAAAGAAGGATATCTTTTCATTTATTTTTTAAGCTTTCAAGATATTTGAATAGATGGCAGTGTGTTGCTAATCTATCAAAATCAAAAATCTGTCCGCGTACGTCAAAAAAAAAAATTAATATCAAAAACTGATTATTTACATTTTTACGATTTCAGAATGATAATGAGAAATTCAAATAGAACACAATCAGAAAACGATTTTAAACAAAGTAAATCCAAATAAGGTATCAGCGATTAAAATTATGCAAGACGGTAAGTGAAAACAGTGTAGATAACCTAAAAAGTACCTTATTGATTCCTTCAAAATAGTAAATTATTTTTAGAATTTAAAGAAGGTAAATTATTTAGTAAATATGTATTTATAGGTTGAATTAGAAAGTCATAAATCTTTGAAAATTAATATCCTCTTGAGGTATATCATTTCTAATCTGAAGTAATAATTTTCTTTGTAACAGGTACTTGCAAGTTAAAATATAAGCAGAAGCTGTTCTATCGTTACTTAAAATCATTCCTTCATTTATTTAGAGAAAAACTCAAAATTTATATGCATTCCTTTATTCTAATTCAGATTGGTTTGAGCGAACCTTTAGGCTCCAAATTTTGGTTAGTTTTTGCATACGAGGGTGTTTGTGTTAGTGCTAATTACGAATCTGAGTGAGTGTGAGTTTTAGTCGGCAACGTTTCGTTCTCGAGATATTCATCATCAAATTTGAATAAAAAGTAACGTAAGTTCACTATATTCATCCTTCTTTTTGCATTACATTCTAGAGTTTTATGCTAAATTGGCTTACAATATTTTATGAATACATTTTAAAAACTTGGTTTTTAGTTATTTTAGGAATTTTTTCCATTGAATGGCTAAGTTTCACTTTTAATCATTTTAATTGCAGTAGTCGTGGCGATCTCCAAAGTTACTAGGATTAAAAGTGACACTTTAGGAGTATCTAAATCCAGAATTGCGTGCAAAAAGTAGAGAAAATATAGTGAAAATTGGGTAAATTTGGTTTTTAAGTTTGATGATCAATATATTGAAAATGAAATATTGCCAACTAATAATTGTCTCAGGTTCCTAATCATCATCCCAAAAACCCCTGCCAAAAAAATAAGTGAATAAATACCCAAATTTTAGATGGGCTTTAAAATAAATCAGACAGATCCCAAATATGCAAAAGAAAGGTATGCACTTTCCCCAAGCAGGACAATTTTGGAGTCTTTACTATATATGGCATGGATGGCAAAATATAAAGCCATTGGCTTTTTGTGGGAACAAACCACTATAATTTTAAACAAAAAGCCATCACACAAATATCCATAAAAATGTCCAGTAAACAAACTATTTTTAAGGGAAATACATAATTTATTAAAAACATAAAAATAAAACAGTACTTATTCTAGAATACTGAAATAACATAGATATTGATAATACCCAATAATTTTACAAGTTTGGGAACTCTCTCTGGATGAAGCCTGTTTTTTAAGTCATTCCAGACAAATCTATAAGTATTAAATATTGTCTACAAAAAAGCAAATGTTGCAGGACAATTATGGAGATGTAAAAAAATCTGTCATTTTAATTAAATTATTATCTTTTTTATTAAATAATTAAATTTAGAGTTGACAGTTTGCCACCACGTACTATATGCTGGAATACTGTTTAATAGAGAAGTTTCAAACAATGATTTTGGAATACAGTTCAGTGTCTTTTATTCTTAACAGCAGATAATTTTGTATGAAATCAGTAGATCATTCCAAAAGAATTTTTTTGTCTTCCGCCAATTTGCTAATTTGCCGATTTGACTAGTACTAAGCTTTTTAATTAACAAAT
The DNA here is from genome assembly GCA_014170235.1 of Listronotus bonariensis. Lineage (NCBI taxonomy): Eukaryota > Metazoa > Arthropoda > Insecta > Coleoptera > Curculionidae > Listronotus > Listronotus bonariensis. The sequence goes on along the minus strand of JACEGR010010849.1, from coordinate 5,608 downwards.
ATTCAGGACTAAAATTTTATATTTTAGTTAACCACCAAAATACTTAAAAAGCAGTAAAAAATAACAAGCTACTAATGATTAAGAAACAAGAAAACAACATGTAAAATTAAATTTAAAATATACACATTAAAAAACCTAACTTTGAAAATAAAACAACATGAAGCATTAATCTATAAAACATTGGACTTCATAACCCTTCGAAGCCTATTTAGGGATAGATTAAATAAATCATCCCCAAATTTATTGGCATGCTTCATCAATCTATTTATTGGGGAAAATTGCCCATACAACCTTTGGTGAAAATTTGTTTGAAAGGTAACAGAATGCCTTAATGTCCTTGAAGGAACATACAAATTTATAGAAAAGAGCAGTTCACTACATTGCACATTCCCATGAATTAGTTTAAAAAGAAACAATACATCAGCATTTTCACGTCTAACTTTCAAACTTTGTATATTAATAGCTTTTTCAAGATCTTCAAAATTTATTGTTTCCTGAGGAATATGCAATTTAAAGGCAATGTATCTTAAAAACTTTCTCTGAACAGAATTTAACATTTTAACATATTTCTCATAATATGGATTCCAAACAACAGAACAATTTTCCAAAAGGGGTCTTACTAACGAAGTATACAATACTTTTATTGAATTTACATTTTTAAAATCTTTGGTATTTCTTTTAATAAACCCTAAATCTCTAAGGGCTCTATTCTTGCAATATTCAATGTGGGAAGAAAATGTAAGTTTATGATCAAAGAACACCCCCAAATCTTTAATAGTATTTACGTGGCTTAAAGGCTCGCAATCAATTCTGTAAATATTTCTTTGTACGTTTAAAGATCTACTAAACTGGATCGATGTGCATTTTTTTATATTTAGAATCATTCGGTTTCTTGTACACCAATCATAAAACCTATCCAAGTCCACCTGTAAATTAATAGTCCGCTACTTATCTTAAGAAAAATTTTTAAATCATCGACATACAATAAGAAAAATGTTGTAGAAAATTGAATTTTATTTCAAATTGATTCACATTCGATATCTTAAGCCAAGTATTTTAAAAACTGCAAATGTATAATGTAAAAAAATAAGAAAAATAATTCTTTAACTTTAAATTTTGACATAAACTTTAATTTTTATTCTGTTTTTACAAATAAAAGCACTTTTTATGGGTCATTTTTATATTTTTAGTTATACCTGTATAATACTATTCAAAGTAAAATTTTGTATTTATTAGTTTTGGACCATGTGACCAGTTTTTCCAAAGTGCCGTTTAAAAATTCAAAATTTTTGGTCTATTTGTCCTCTTGTAACACCTATCCTGGGACACACTGTATATTTGTGCCTGCTCTATTGGTAAATGGTGGTTGAAAAGAAAAACATTAAATAAAACTGCATAAGGTTATTTTTATATATTTTTAATGCAATGCCCTATTTTTAATGTAATTTTCGAATTTTTTATTTGTCTTTTAATCTAAAATGATGTATTTAATCCAATAACGTCTATTTTTTTTTGAGATTTAATTCGAGAATATGTTCCTCTACCATACCACACAGATTGATATGAATGTCTATTCACTATTCGGCAGTAGTGTTATTTAAGACAACTAAAAAATTAAGTTTAAGTATTAGCTTTGTTCGCGGGTTTGATTCTGAACCGGTTCTGGGACTATTCGCATGCGCAGTGAAAAAGCAGCGTTCGCGGTTAGTAAAAATTTTCAGTAACAGTTCTGTGTTTGTGGGTTACAATGGAATCAGTTCGTTACTGGTTCGTAACGTGATTAGCAGTCCTGGGATTTTTGTTGGAACTAACAGTTCAGTTCGGAATTTCATGCGCATTGTCGACATGGTCAGCTGTTTTCTGTTTTTGTGGTATAGAAATAAACCGTTGTATTACAGTTTATTTGTTTCTGCCACTTTTTATGTGGGTTATATATACCTATTGAATATTTTTTTATATTTTTGTGATTCGGAGCGTATATAAACAAAGAATTTTTAATTGTATTCCGTATGAATGTATGTATGCAATAAAAGAAATAAAGATTTAATTAAAAAATATAGACAATATTACAAGATTTTACCATTTCTTGTTGTTTGAATTTTATCTTTTCGACAGTATAACAATTTACCATTTTGTTTGAATTTAATTTTTTTGTGTAGTATCCAATTTAACCATAAGAAATCCTAACCAAAAGGCTAGGTTAGAATACATCCTCAGCTGTATAGAAAATCGTTCGCGGTAAATAAAAATTCCGAACTAATAAATAACTAGACATGCGCTTTAAAACAATTCCAAACCAGTTCGGTTCTGGTTCAGAATCGGTTCATTACTAGACCCGCGAACAAAGCTATTGTCACAGAAAAAATATCATATAGTTATTTTGTATGTGGTATTGTATATATTTCTTAGAAATTAGTAACAAATGGTGGTTTTTATAGTTAGTTGGTAAATTTTATTGTTTAGGCATATATTTTTTAAATTACAGTCGTAAAAGCCAAATTTAAAACACCCTGTACCTGTATAATTTCAGAATAAATCTTTACTTAACATTTTGTTTTAGTAATGTAAATATTTTTCTTATTCTCTGTTTAATTAAGTTCGGTAATGTTTCACCATTAAATAAATTGTTTATACTAAGCAAAAATATGACCCAAATATTATGATTTTACAAATTAACATTGCTGTATTGTTTTTCGTTTCTCTTTTTGTTTTCAGTTTTATCTGTTAAGGGATAACTTCAACTTTTCTTTACAATATTTAATTAAAATAAGGGGTTAGTTCCAAACTGTACAACATTTTTTAAAAAATAAACAAAAAACCTATAAATTGAATGGAATGCATTATTTATTAAGTTTGGATACTCTGTTAAGGATGTAGTCATAGCCTAAATAAATAATAGTTTTAAAAACTAAAAAACACGCTTTTATATGCAACCGAACTAAAAATTAGAAAATAATTTTTCATTAAAAAAATATTTTCACTTCAGAGTAAAAAGCGTGGGGTGCTTAATATATTAGTTATAATTATTATATTTGCCAATATCTATGAGGAAAAGTTATGAAAAAATAGTAAAATGCACCCTACGCTTTTTACTCTGAAGTATAAATATTTTTTTTAATGAAAAATTATTTTCTAATTTTTAGTTCGGTTGCATATAAAAGCGTGTTTTTAGTTTTTTAAAACTATTATTTATTTTTCATTTTTTAGTTCGATATTCCTATGAAAAGATCATTGGTTTAGGTTAGGTTTAGTTACGTAAGGGTTTTCGAGCTGTGAACTGGTAAAAGGAAGAAGAGTCACGAATACAAAAAGTAAAAGTGAATATCGTTTTAAAGAAACTGGGCCGTTATCTCATGGATAATTGAAATAATTTTATGAAAATATTGGTATACTTTTAATGCAAATTTTACTCACAGTTGCTTTTGTTCTTCCATTTAAAAGAGCAATGACATAATACCTTTCCATATTCAAGTGCACTCATTTTAAAATTAACAATAGACAAGTTATTATAACATTTAATATTTTAAGCACCCCACGCTTTTTACTATGAAATGACAATAGTAGCAAATTTTAAAATTTTTCCAACAGATATACAACAGATATATAACAATACAACAACAGATATATAACAATACAACAACAGATAACAAAGATCATTGGTTTAGGTTAGGTTTAGTTACGTAAGGGTTTTCGAGCTGTGAACTGGTAAAAGCAAGAAAAGACACGAATACAAAAAGTAAAAGTGAATATCGTTTTAAAGAAACTGGGCCGTTATCTCATGGATAATTGAAATAATTTTATGAAAATATTAGTATACTTTTAATGCAAATTTTACTCACAGTTGCTTTTGTTCTTCCATTTAAAAGAGCAATGACATAATACCTTTCCATATTCAAGTGCACTCATTTTAAAATTAACAATAGACAAGTTATTATAACATTTAATATTTTAAGCACCCCACGCTTTTTACTATGAAATGACAATAGTAGCAAATTTTAAAATTTTTCCAACAGATTGCAACTCACTAAAAATTTCTTCTTCATTAAGTAGCAAAGTTTGAAATTTTGCCAACAGATGGCAATCCAGGCAATGTTTGGACCGTTGCCAACATATTGCAACCCACTAAAAATTTCTTCTTCATTTAATAGCAAAGTTTGAAATGTTGCCAACAGATGGCAACCTAGGTGTTGTTTTTATAATATAATGGAATTTTTTCCTGGCGATCAAAAACAAGATAACGGGATACTGTTTGCAGATTATTGCATTGTCATGGGTCCTTAATACGTGTGCAAAGTTTCAAAGAAATCGAATAGCTGGAAGTTGGTTAAAATTAGGCTCAAAGATTCCGTTACATAGGCAGCCAGATGGATAGATAGATTGATAAATAGATAGTTACAACCCAAGTTAATAAAAGCGTGTTAATAAAAATAATTAAGTCTAGTCGATTTTAAAATAATGCTATCAATATGCATTTAAAACTTAAATCACTACTAAAAATTATGCCCAAATCGCTAAATCTATTTACTTTATCTAAAACTTTACCTTTAATAATACAGGGTGATTCAAAAACATATGCCATCGCTTAAGGGAGATTCCTTAGCCAAAAATAAGACAAAAATGTCATATGAACATGGGTCCGCAAATGCTTTGTTTCCAAGATACAGGGCGTTTAGTTTTTATAATTTTTCTTTTTTTTTTGAATATTTTTAAAACTACGCCAGCGATTTGGCTAAAATTTGGGACATAAGGTACATTTATTAGTAGGCATATTTTGACTATAAGGAATTTGCTAAATTTTTACCAGAGGCGTACTTGTGGGGTAGACACAAAATATTTTTAATTAAAACATGTACGCCACTGATTTTAAGAAATTTTGATAGCGCAATTAAATACTTTACTAAATGCTTAACAACACTTGTCTTTTAGCATTTTTTCGAATTTCGTTTGGTTTTCGGGATATTTGCGATTTTAATACGGGCTGCAGCTACTGACCTCCATCTACATTAAGTTATAAATGTAATCAAAGAATGCTTTAATTTAAAAAAGAAAAAACTTACCTGGAATTTAACTTAAAAAGTGGCTAAATAAGATGCTGAAAATGTCCTCCTTCAGCTTCCTCTTAGTCTTCGTCCTAAAGATTTGCGTACTTTTGCGCAAATAGTACGATTTTGTCTTATTGTTTCAAATGCTCCCTCTATCCTTTGTAACAATTTCTGCCTCGTATTAACGACTCTTTTGTAAACAATTTCTTTAACATGTCCCCAGAGATAAAAATCTAAGGGATTGATGTCTGGTGACCTCGGTGGCTATGCGACTGGTCCTGCCCGACCAATCAATCCAGCGAGGACCATACGCTTCATTTAAAAATCTTCTTACTTCAGCCGCAAAATGTGGTGGTGCTCCGTCATATTGGGACCATAATCTGTTATTGTTTCTAAGATAGAGTGGCAAAATATCGGGCAATTCGTTTATTAAGAAAGTGAGGTAAGACGCTCCATTTAATTTATTCGGTAGAACTACAGGTCCGATAATTTTATTTCCAACAATTCCAGCCCAAATATTAAAAGAAAATTGATGTTGGAAATTTGTTGTCTGCAAAGCGTGAGGG
>JACEGR010010848.1:0-17289 GCA_014170235.1 Listronotus bonariensis | reverse complement strand
TCGGGTTAAAGAAACCTTCTTGTTATCTCTTTAACTCCCCTTATTTTAAAAGTTTACAAAATAAACTTAAGAATTTTTAAAAAACAAAAATTTTAGTGGGACTGTATTAATTTTTTTACTGCATGGTGCACGGCAGTTTCTTCTCTTCTCTCTCTTTCTGCGGTGGATGCGGATGAATGGTAACGAAAAGAAGTGGGAACGCGGTGTTGCCAATGTAGAGTTCAAAATTTCAAAACTAATTTATTGGCTTATATAAAAAAGTTTATGAGCCTGGAAACTATCAACGACTAAACATACCGCTACCCTTGAAAAGTCGCAGGGGCGATTTTCAACCAGTCACTTTATTGTTCGTCAATTGGTAGGGGGCACACCTTACTAAACGAGCGCTTCACGATACCATTAACTGTTTTAATCGTTACTACGCGCACTACGTTATCGAGTCCAGGATGCACTTCCAGAATTCTCCCAATTGGCCACTGGAACGGGAGGGACGTGATCCTCTTCACCAATACCATCATTCCAGGTTTTAGAGCATCAGTTGAATATTTCCATTTATATCTTGCCTGAAGACTACTTAAATATTCTTGATGCCATCTAGTCCAAAAATGTTGCACTAGCTGTTGTAATCTTTCAAATTGAATAAGTCTGGCTGGCTGCACGTCTTGCAGATCACGTTGAGGTAAACTTGTTAACATCCGTCCGATTAGGAAATGGGAAGGTGTTAATGGTTCCAAATCATTGGGATTTTGGGATAAGGGAATTAGAGGCCGGGAATTGAGTATAGCCTCTATTTGAACCAGTATGGTATATAATTGTTCAAAAGTTAAATGCGCGTCACCGACAATTCTTCTAAGATGATACTTACAAGATTTCACACATGCCTCCCAGAGGCCACCGAAATGTGGTGATCGCGGCGGTATAAAGTGCCACTGAATTTTACTATCTATTAAAAATGATTTTATTTTGGCGTTATTCCTAAAATCATTTGTAGCATTGTAAATCTCGTGAAGATCATTAGAGGCTCCAACAAAGTTCGTGCCATTATCAGAATAAATATCGCTTGGCAACCCTCTTCGCGAGATGAAACGTTTTAATGCATTTAAAAAAGCATGAGAAGTAAGATCTCCCACCAGCTCTAAGTGCGAGGCCTTAGTTGTAAAACATACAAAAACGCACATATATGCTTTAACGAAAGTTCTATTACGGGTTTTACCGTCTTTTACCAAAAATGGGCCTGCAAAATCTAATCCGACTTTGTTAAAGGGTAGTGAATATGATACACGAGTTGATGGTAGATTCCCCATTTTTGGAGTAATGCCTTCTGGGTTAATTTTAAAACAAATAAGACATTTTCGAATCATACCTCTTACCAAAGTTCTGCCATTTAAGGGCCAAAATTGCTCTCTTAAGGTACATAAAACAGACTGTGCGCCTGCATGTAGCATTTTTTTCATGCTGATATTTAACTAATAGTTTAGTAAGAGGATTCTTGTCAGACAATAGTAATGGATGTTTTTGATCATAAGGTAGGACAGAGTTTTTTATTCTACCGCCTACTCTTAAAAGACCTTCTTTTAAAAAAGGATCTAGAGTTAGAATTCTACTCTTTTAGGCAAAGCAATGGAATTATTTAAAGCTTCTATTTCCTTAGAAAAATCTTGTTTTTGTGCTAAACGTACCAAAGTATTTAACGAAATATCTAGCTCGGTCACTGATAAAGGTCCTGTCAATTTTGAATTTTTATTTCGCAAATTATGTATAAATCTAAGGCAATAAGCCGTAACTCTTAACAATTTTTTAAAACATGAAAAATGCTCCAATAAATTAAAATCATTGATAGGTGACAAAAAGTTTAAAGTTTCATCCCGACGCCTTTCAGGTATGTTATTAGAATCAAACATAATTTGAGCAGGCCATTGTGAAGGGTCTTTTCGTAGCCAATCAGGACCTGTCCACCACAGGTTCGAAACCATTAAGTCTTTAGGACTCATTCCGCGGGAAATAATATCAGCGGGGTTTTCATGCGAGCGAACGTGTCTCCATGAAGCAATATCAGTTAAACCTTGAATATTAGAAACCCGATTTGAAACGAAGGTTTTCAAATCGCTTGGATGCAGAGCAAGCCATGACAGGACGATTGTTGAATCAGTCCATAGGTATGTACATGAAATATTTACATTTAGGGATTCCAATACCCTTTTTGTTAGGATAGCTAGCAGATTTGCTCCGCATAACTCAAGCCTGGGAAGCGTTATACTTTTTAATGGTGCTATTTTAGATTTCGCACACAAAAAGTTGGGAGGAATACAAGTTTTTTGCATTTTTTGAAACTAAATATATGCAAACTCCATAGGATGATATAGATGCATCACAAAAACCATGCAATGTAATTTCGACAGTATCTTTAAGGCTGACATGCCTTGGAATTATTATTTTATTTACATCCAACAGTTGTTTATAAAACTGAACAAATGCGGTGAATAAAGCTGGAGGAACAGTTTCATCCCAGCCAATTTTTTCTTTCCATAGTCTTTGTAGTATTATTTTAGCGCGTATACTTATCGGCCCTATCAAGCCTAAGGGGTCAAAAATTTGCGCAATTACTGATAAAATAAGTCTTTTGTTATTGGCTTATGCAGCGGATAACTGAGATTAATAGCATAGCTTAATTCATCAGTATTAGGATTCCAACTAAGCCCCAAAGTTTTAATATTTTTATCATCAGTAATGAAATATTCAGGAAGATTGGAGTTGTCATTAGGACACTGTAAAATTTGACGATCATTAGAAGCCCATTTACGAAGTATAAAACCGACATTGGATAATAACATTGATATGTTATTTTTCAGTCTTTGTGCATCTTCAATTGTTGATGCCCCCGTAATGAGATCATCGACATAGAAATCCTTTAAAATTATGCGACACTCTTCGGGAAACTCTGTCATGTTATCATAAGCAATTTGATGAAGAGCACGAACCGCTAAAAACGATGCCGAGGCCGTACCGTAAGTAACCGTGTTTAGTCTAAAATGACTAATTTTGTCTTTGGGGTCAGATCTCCAAACAATACGTTGTAAATCACGATCCGATTCTTTAACATTTACCATACGGTACATTTTTTTCTACATCTCCGGTGATAACATAATTATGACATCGAAATCTAAGAATAATAGAAAAAAGTTCATCTTGAATGGTCGGGCCCACTTTTAATACGCTCATTATGGGATAACCCCGTTGAACTTTAGCCGAGGCATCAAAGACAACGCGACATTTTGTCGTTAAACTGGAAGTTTTAAGTACACAGTGATGTGGCAAATAATATTTAGTCTCTTTAGCATTAATTTCATTTTCATTAATTTTAGACATGTGCCCTAAATTGATATATTCTTGCATAAAATCGCAGTACTGATTTTTAAGATTTTTATCCTTGGATAACCGTTTTTCGATACTATGTAGGCGATTTATTGCGCATTCCTCGGATTCACCGAGTTCACGAAAGTTTTCGCGAGTTGGCAAACTTACAATAAATTTACCGTCATTACCACGAGTAGTGTTTTCTTTAAAATGCTTTTCGCAATCTAATTCTTCGGGCGAAAACTTAGAAGAAGGCAAACATTCCTCAATTTTCCAAAAATTTTCAAGTTGCTGTTGAATATCTAAATTATTAACGTTTAAATGACAAAATGTATTTTCAGATTTGAATAAATTTAAAGGACCTGAAAGTATCCATCCTAAATATGTTTTTGAAGTATGGGCATGTCGTTTCCCAATTTTATTTGACCTACACATGTCAAAGACCAAAATATACCTGCTCCTAAAAGAACATCTATAGGTTTAGAAATATTAAAATTAGGATCGGCAAGTTTTAAATTATCAGGAACTTTAAAATCTGGATTAAAGGAAAAGCTAGGCAAGCTTTCTGTAATTTTATTTAAAATTAAAAATTTAAGTTCCGCTTGAAAATCATTATTAGTGGAAAATATTTTGGATACAGCAGAATGATTTATGTGAACAAGATTTTTATTAATACCACTTGCGGATATATTTACATTTGATTTCTTAATACCTAATTTTTTAAGTAAATCATAAGTCATGTAATTAGACTGGCTTCCAGAGTCTAAAAGTGCTCTGCACATTACCGGTTTTCCGTTTATGTCATTAATATATATATTGGCAGTAGAAAGTAAAACGTACGAATGTGAATTTTGATTAGTTAAACTTGTCACAGATTCACTATTGTGCGCATTACCGGACTCCAAACTTATTTTGTTTATATTTTCAGGGTTAATCACAAAATGATTTGAATTATCATTGGATTCAACCGGGTTAACCGTTTCAACGGTTGTTAACGCAGTTTTAAGTTCATTTACCTTTTCCAAATGTAAAAGTGTATTATGATTTTTATTACATTTACGACAGTCCTCACCTTTACATTCTTTACTTGAGTGACCTGCTCGTAAACATTTAGTACACAATTTTAATTTTCTTATTTCATTTATACGGTTTTCAATTGTTAATTTTAAGAAACTTTGACAGTAGTAAATTAAATGAGAGCCTTTACAATAATTGCAGATTTTAGCCGTTTGCTGAGAAAAATGTGCATAAGAACGGTTGTTCGCCTTTTGAACGTTTTCAATTGTCGACTTTGGCTTAGAATCAATCATTTCCAATGCCTGACAACGTCCAGATAAGAATTTTATAAATTCATCATAAGTTGGCAACACTGGTGTATTGCTACGTGATAACTCCCATTCTCTGCGAGTTTTGCTGTCAAGTTTAGAAGACATAAGAAAAATAATTATTGAATCCCATGTATTCACAGGTTGATTAAGAGTTTCAAGCGCGCGTATATTTTTTGCAAATCGCCTACTAATTTTCGCATATCTTCTTTAGACTCTTTGGTTAAAGACGGTATTTCAAAAATAGCTTTTAGGTGACTATTTATTATTAATCTAGAATTTTGATAGCGATCGCAAACAAGATTCCAAGCAATAAAATAATTACCATCGCTTACCTGCAAAGATTGAATACATTGGAGTGCTTCTCCCTTTAAAGATGAAAGCAAATAATAAAATTTTTGAGTAGGAGTTAAATTTTTATTAACATGAATTATGTTTTTAAATGAATCATAAAATTGTAACCATTTTTCAAACGTGCCATCAAAACTTGGCAAGTTTAGTGGTGGTAGTTTAATGTTAACTAAAGGATCAGATACAGCTGGTTGAGGCTGAGAAGTCTGACTACTATTAAAATAATTATTTAGAATTGACCGAGCCTTTGAAACTGCTAGATAAAACGCACTTTCAAAGGTATCCCTTTCATTTTCATGGCTTGGGTCATCTTTCAGAGACTCCAATTCTGATTGACAGATATCAAATTTAGTTAAAACTTCTTCGATTCTTTCGAGACGAAGGCTTAACTCAGCATAATCTTGATTATTTTCAAAATTTGTTAAATATTTAGCAAATCTGGTTACTTGACCTTTAAGAATGCCTCTTTTATTTATTAATGCTTTAATTTCAGCGTCAGCCATTTTTATTTTAGTTTAATATAAAAACTTTAAATATTATTTAAATTAAATTTTAATATTATTATTATTATTATAAGGATAAGGATAGGGGAATAATAACACAACTATCTTTTTATTAACCTTAAGTAAATACAATACATATCAAAATATATTTCAGTAATTTACTCTTACCTTTCTTACCAATACTTTTGTTCCTGTTTTATTAGTTATCAAATTGCAATTAAAAGCAAAAATTATAAATGGCACAACTTTGGTAAGCTGTAATTTGACATTTAATATATCCGTATTTAAGGATCTTCACAAAACTACAATGCTCTGTGACAAAAATAAAATCATTTGCAAAACTAAAAACCAACAGTTGGAATTAGGTAACAAAGCGGCAACAGCGCGCAGTGGCCGCGAGCGAGCAGCAAACTCCCCTCGCGCTTCGTGCCTACGTGACCGCCAACGCGGCTAGGTTGATGACGCAATAATTTTCCTACGCCGCTTCGACCAATAGTATCGACCGAAGATGATAAAGGCAAATAAACTTTTTGTGTGTAGCTTTTGTCACTTAAAAAATAACAAAAATACGGCAATGTATATGTATGTAACTAAAATATTAGTAGAATTGTCGGTAATTTTTAATAAATTAAAAACTTTTTAAATGCAAATTTTTAAATTATGCAATACGATAGCATGCAGTAAAAGGCTGTTTTATAAAATAAATAATATCTAGTTCAAATAGATACTAATGGATAAAGGATTTATTGGAAAATGGAACGGACTTACTTGATATACGGCAACTTTACGGCTGGCTTACTATAGCATGGCGGCAAGATGCAGCTATCTTTTCGTTCCTTCTGAGGAATGGCAGGGCTTGAACAAAACTCAAAACTCCGGCGCTTCCAGGTGTATCCCGGTTCGTATGGACCAAATGTTCGGGTTAAAGAAACCTTCTTGTTATCTCTTAACTCTTTATTTTAAAAGTTTACAAAATAAACTTAAGAATTTTTTAAAAACAAAATTTTAGTGGACTGTATTAATTTTTTTACTGCATGGTGCACGGCAGCTTCTTCTCTTTTCTGCGGATGCGGATGGATGGTAACGAAAGAAGTGGGAACGCGGTGTTGCCACGTAGAGTTCAAAATTTCAAAACTAATTTATTGGCTTATATAAAAAAGTTTATGAGCCTGGAAACTATCAACGACACCGTATACCACTGCAAAAACTTTACATCTGATCATTGCTTTTTGAGTTTTAGACTATGTAGAACTTTTTATAATTTTTTTCTGCGTAAAATTAATAATAAAGAAGTTTTTCATATGGTACAAACTTACTTATGCTTAGATATTTTAAAAAATATGCGGATATTTCTAAGTAACTTCATTATAAAATTAAAAATGATAGCCAAGTACAATAGAAAAATAATAAAAAAGTGTAGTAGCTGATATTTCCCGAGACATTACTGTTGCAAATTCATTAATTACATCGCTAAAATTTACAACATCAAAAACCTTTTGTTCAATTGCTTACATTGCAAATTTTTTGCAATTTTTAAACCTGGGTTTTGGATGGCGCTCGTGTGCATTGCACACTTTGCACACATGGTAAAATATAAAAAGTACCAAATTTTTTTATCATTCCTATAGTTAAAAGTAGATGTCAGAATATAAAGAAAACCCTGAACATCGACACAAATAGAATGATTGAGTGCATCCATTTTTGCGTCTTAATTATTATGAAAACGAACACAACTTCTTAGTAGTCGAAGATATGTTCTGTAGTTTGGCGGATTCATTTAATGGATGGTATTTATTTTTTTACGCGCAAAATAAAATTAAAGTATTAAAAAACCAAAAAAAAATTTAAACAAGTAAAAAGATAATTAAAAATCGTTTCGGTGGCAAATCTGCCACCGTTGTCAAAACAAATGGAATAAAAATAATAAAAATAAAAACTTACTATTATTTAGGTTTTAAAATTCAAAATTTTTATGTTTTTCTAGGATATTCTGAAAACTTTGACATTGTTGACATTGTGTTGGCAGATTTTTGATTTATGAAATTCTGTGTTTTTAATGTATGATCTGTGTTATTAAAAACACAGAATTTCATAAATCAAAAATCTGCCAACACGCATTTAATAACAATCATAGAATAAATCTGATGCTTCGAGCATTTTAGTAAAGGAAACTTGTTCTAAAAAACGCGAAATCAAAGAAAGTGCGTATATATTATTAAATAAAGATAATTGTGTAGCATCAATTTCAGTTAATTTAAATAACACTTGGTTGCCTTTGCTTGATACTGAAGTATCTTTCAGGAAGACTAAAAATTAACTAACTATTCACCTTTTTGTAAAATAAACAATCAATACACCCAGCAACCAGTTATCTATGTCACTATGACACTATAACCAAACAAACATGTTTTGACATTTAATGTCAAAGTTTTCAGAATATCCTAGAAAAACATAAAAATTTTGAATTTTAAAACCTAAATAATAGTAAGTTTTTATTTTTATTATTTTTATTCCATTTGTCTTCGACAACGGTGGCAGATTTGCCACCGAAACGTCGATTTTTACATTATCTTTTTACTTGTTTAAATTTTTTTTTTTTTTTTAGTACTTTTAATTTTATTTTGGCGTACCCAAATAAATACCATCCATTCTCAGTAGTCCTTCAGTACAAAGTTTATTTTCTTACTAACATTTCTTAAATAAATACACCAACAAAGAGACAAGAAAGCCAAAGTAATTACTGATATACAAGTTTGTAAAGTTTATTTTGGTGGAGTTAACTTCACAACTCGGCAATATTTTCACTCATTTACCATCCAAGCGATGACAGGACGATGAGGTGTACCTGGCAGAGCAAAAATATTTTCCATGGTTCCGTAAGTCAAAAACCATTTTAAAAACTTTGTATACAGGGTGTCCGCTAATGAATGTACACAGAAAAACCACAGATTCCTTATGCCAAAATATTAAGATTTAACCAAACATACCTAATATCCAATCGTTTATAATAAGGAATGATACTGGGGTGTCATAGTAAAAGAAAAAGTAAATTTATTTCGATAATTGTTCCCTCTTTAAATATCTTAATAAAACGGTATCTAGGGTTTTTAAACATTAGCTTTTCAGATCGAATATTAATTCTTGCTGTGTAGACTAGGAGGGCGATGGGTACACTATTTAAAATTCTCTAAAACTACCCAATTTTTGTTACTACATCTGTATGTATGTAAACTAGTAAGCTTTCTATGCTTTCTGCACAAAAAAGATATACTAGTAAGAATCGGTCTTGACAACCGCTTTTAAGTATCACGTTTAGTTGTTCAGTGCACCCGTAAGTCGTATGTACCTTCAATAACATCGTATTAGCTTATAATTACAACTGCGCAGATATAATACCTTGATATCTCATAAACTCCTGGATACCAGAGTGTTATTAAAATGTTTAAAACATATCAAAAATTATCGAAATGCATGAATAAAAATATTTATATCTCTTTAACACCCCGTATCTTCCTTATCATTAACTTTTGGATATAGGTATGTTTGTTTAAATCCTAAATGGGTATTTTCGATAAGAAATCTGTGGTTTTTCTGTGTACTATTAATTAGCGGACACTCAACTGTATCATGTATGTACATAAAAACACGAATGACTGAAAACTATTCAGCACTAAACACTATCAAAATCTCTAAAATAAAACGAGTCCGAACCAATAATATGTGAAGTCTCTAAACTAACCAAAAACATTAACAACTGGAATGGAACAAAATGAAAATGGCAAATTTTCACAGTTTTTACTAAACAAAGCTTCGACAAGCCACGACTCTGTCATCAGCTGATAATGCTACCAACTTTGAACAGAACTGCCAACCGAAATCGTAATTCTCACACCCTCACGTCCCTGACAAAAGCTATCACCGGTCTTGCTTATGTCTAAGCCCCTTCTCAATTTTTAAAACAAATTCAATGAAGACACAGAAGATTTTTATTTTTTCAATTTGGCCAAGCACTTGTAACTCGCTTGATATGAGATATAAAAAAATATAAATACAAAAGTTTTAGGAATTTTTTCGTAGAATTAAGTGGCGTATCAATATTTTTTCTATGGACTTTTCTTTAAAAGTTATGACACAAGGTCCCTTAAAAGCTATAAGAAATACCCTATTTAATATGCCTATTTCTTAATAGTTTCGAAAATATGGCAATAATCAGGATTTTTAAATAAAACATCCTGTTTATTATATTACTATTGTAGAGATATTTCAAAATTAACAAAATATTACATTAGATAAGTTTATTTCCAAAATTTTGGAAATCCATCTAAATATAAAAATAGTAGATATACGCACTAAGATTTGTAAGCTTATATTTGCGAAGCTGTTAAAGAAAATAATTTGTAAATGTGGTAAATTTTCCCAGCAGGTGTTTAAATGTCTTCTCCTGATGATGGCTATATTTCGAAAACTATGTCAAATTTAATAAGTATACCAAATCTGGTATTTTTTATCACTTTTAAAGATACCTTTATATTGGTGAAAAAATATACTGGGTGTTCCATTAAAAAACAACTTTACGTATAATAAAAGGCAATGAAAAATATACGTACGCTACTAGCAGATTCTGGCAAAATCCCAAAGAAAGCTTTTCTTATTTTTTTTTTTTATCTCTGATAATCAAGCGGTTACAAGTGCTTGACTAAATTGACTTAATTTAAAAACACTTTGTATCCTCTGGCGTAGATAAGGGTGGGATCAAGAGGGTAATTACCCCCCTCTATAAAAAGGTTGACAATTGTTTTAAGGTTTATTAGAAATGAGGTTTGTGAAGTAAGGTCTGTAAATGGAGGAGTTTTTTTGTTTCAGTACTTTATGCAATATAAAATTTGTTTTAATAAAGTCAGTAAATATGTTTTTCCTTGCTCTTTACATTTTTTTTAGGCCGATTGTTGATTTTGGCATACTAACCGAGGTTCAAACATACTTCATCCATTTTATTATCCCCTTCCCTCCCCCGCGCCACCAGAAAACAAAATAATTTACGCCAGTGTATCTACAATACAAATCAAGGTAGACATGGTTTACTTTCAGCACTGAATTTGTTTCAAAAATCAAAATACCTTTTATCTGTACATAAGCGCATAATTGGGAAGCGAATAATTGACGCCATGATTTTTCTTGCAATATAATGGTCGTGCTATAAATATTAAAACTAATTAATATGTGCAAAGTAGCTACAAGGGTTTCCTGCAGACCATTGTTTGTTAAACATAAAATATTGACTTTTGCATGTCTGTTTATACTTGAGTCAGTGTGTCTGACTACACAAAAGTATGGTAATGGGTTGTTAATTAATGATAACGCGTACAATACTAGGCAGACAGGTTGTCTATCTCTACCAATACCACATAATTCACTAGTGAAAAACTCAATATTTTATAATGCAAAAAAGATGTACAACCACCTGCCCTACAGCATTCGATCAATCGTGAATATAAAACTATTTAAACGTAATGTTAAATCCATGTTGTTGGAGAAGGCATACTACTCCATAAGTGAATACTTTGAGGAGCAGTTTTAATAAACGCTCGACCCATACTATGACTGCACTTGATACATCTGATTTTGCTTTTGATGTGAGTGCAGTGAGCCTTAATGTTGATTTGGTTCTTAATTGTTTTGTAAATATTATATGTATGTTGCATATATGCAAGTATCTAGATGTATTTATTTGGAAATGTAATTGTACTTTGATATTGTTTAAATTTTAATGATTGACATGCTCTACTTTTCTGGCCTTTGTAACAATTTTATTTTTAATTTTAATTTAATTATATTATTTTAATAAATAAAAACGTGTAGTTAGTAAGTAAGGAAAAAATTTTAGTATGGATATATATAATACAACACTGTTGCCAGCCAATATGTGTGATTATTTTGTATATATTATATGTGTGGTTGCATATGTGGGGTATCTATGTGTATTTATTTGGGAATGTAATTGTACCTTGATTTTATTTAAATTTTAATGACTGACGTTGCTCTACGTTTCTAGCCTTTCTAATAATTTTAATTTAATCATATTATTTTAATAAATCAAAACGTATAATTAGTAAGTAAGGAAAAATTTTAGTATAGTATATATATATATTTATAACACTGTTTGTCAATGAGAATTGTAAATTGATTCTTTGGACAATAAACGATTTAAAGTAAAGGAAAAAAAGTATTAAACTTTTATATAGGACGTTTCCTTTCGTCATCCTTCGTGTTTATACCCAAAAAGTGGGTGGCAAAATATAAAGAAAAACTCCTGTACATATGTACAAAGTAAGTTGCTTAAAATGATGTATAGGTAATTTTGGTGCTGACTGTATATTTTATCATTAAAATTTAATTTAAAGTCTAACTAAAAATATTTCTAACCAGGGACATTTTAAAATTCTGTTCGGGGCTAAATGGTCCCAAGTCTCACACTGAGTGCCCGAGCCAGTCT
This sequence comes from Listronotus bonariensis, assembly GCA_014170235.1. Classification (NCBI taxonomy): domain Eukaryota; kingdom Metazoa; phylum Arthropoda; class Insecta; order Coleoptera; family Curculionidae; genus Listronotus; species Listronotus bonariensis. The sequence continues at coordinate 5,263 of JACEGR010010848.1, read as the reverse complement.
ACTTGATTATTACTAGAACCAATACACCTATGACCTTTCTGGAGACTCGAAACCAATTCTATATATTAATGTTAATGCCTTTATGACCACTCTTTTAATCGGAAACCCATTTACTTACACCCAGTGGAACTGTCTCGAAATAGAAAATAAAGATAGGACCAGCTGATAGGGTTTCTTAAGGAGATAATTTAAAATGTACGACGTTCATCTTAAATTCTCAACTGTATTGTCGAGATTACAAACCCTTTATATCTCCCCTTTAAGATTTCCATTGGCACTCAAACGTAGATTAGAATCCGAGACTATGCGCCTCTCAAGCAAGGGCAAAACCTGAGATAAATTTCAGAATAATTTGTGAATAAGAACGAGGAGGTGGAACCGGAAAAGCAAATAAAACAATAATTATTGTTACAAGGTATAAATATTTTAGAATTTTAAACATTTAGAAAACATCGCAAAAGAAAAATAACTTCGCAATCTAAAATAAAAACAAAAACAATAAGTCAACACACAATATCAAAACACTAAAATATTTAAAACATAAGAAATTGGTACAATGTTAAATGTTAAATAAAACAAATACAATTTTAATGTCAACAAGTCAATAACTAAAAACAAAGTAGGATGGGTCAAGAATGTTAAAAAAAAGCAAACGATGAATAGCTGAATATTGTAATGTTGACCCAAATTGAGATTATTAGGCTATTGGATTATTTAAAAAAAATAAACCAGAGACCAGCATCAAAGCCATAAACAAGCAACCAAGCAAAATTAGGTGAGCAAGTGATGTTAAGTTAGGCTTGTTAATAAAAAAGTTAGTATCATGGTTAGGCTGGTACAGGGATTCACCGAGTAAGAGGTCAGAACTAAAGTTCACCGGTCCCATGGTTCCAGAAGATAGTGCCCATATGGTTTGGTTCCTGACAATTTGAAGGTTTAAACTTTGGATACGCAAGTTAAAACAATTTCTATGTCAAATATCATTATAAAACAAATCCCCAGGGTCAAGAATGTTAGGACAGTCAAAACAAACGATTACAAGTTTGGGTATTTAAACACATCGTGGCCTATGAAAAAATCGAGTAGGAAAATAGACTCCATACTGGGGTGTAATCATCTTTAAGGTCTACATTTTAACAAAAGAAGTAAATACTATCTGCTGGTAAAATTGTATTGTATTTTGGTTTGAGATAAAATTATTATTTTTTAAAGTGATTTGTCACTACCCCATCTGAGTAACGTAACCCAGGTGACGTATTTGGTCAATTAAAAATACTTTGTTACAATATGAATTTTTTTTGTACGATCATTAAAGCCATGGCAATTTTTACCTATCGCTGAGAAATAAAAAACAAATCCGTTATCCTAAAGTAAATAGCAAAATATTCTATTACAAACCGAGGTGAAAAGTGAAACATAGAAAAAAATTAACATTTTCACACCCTGTTAACCATTTCAATTGTTTGTAAATATTATTCCGAATCAAAATGATTAATGTAGTTTTTCATTTTAGTGTTTAAATTTTTAATAATCAGTTTGCCCCTTCCTCAATAAATAATTAAAAACTTGTCAGAAAAGTTTATTAAATAAAATCCCTTTAATGAGTATGACACACACTAAACATTCACACATACACTCTTCATACTGCTTATTTGTCCAACGGTGTCCAATGTTGCTGGAAAAGCTTCCGCGTCCCATTTAAGCACGCGACTGCTTAGCCAGAAGGCTGAGGTGGAGCGGAGAGTCAATTATCTCCCCGCACCTCGATAAGCACGAAAACACGCAAAGAAAATATGATTTGGAAGCCTGTAAGTCGAGCCAGCTTTTTGGGTTTCCTATTGTGACTCGGTCGGAGTCAAGGCCGCATTTGTTAAAGGCTTGATGATCAGGAGTATTTTTAGGATTTTTAATATAGGTTTATTAATTTTTTTGTCTAAAAAAGTTACATTTAAAGGATGATGTTTTGATTTTTGTTTTTGTCAAAATCTAAATCTTCTCTCTGAAGAGGTTTTTCCGAAACTTCCAATATAAAAAATGTAATGAAAATTAAAAGTATAATGCTGCCACTGCTGTAATAAAGAAATATTGTTCCTCAAAGAACCTTTTATATACTAAATATTTCCGAGACCGATCTTCATTCTAATTTTATGATCCGTAAATGTATTATAAGTATAAAAATGGGCAGACATTTTTTGTTATCTAATATTATTATCTGCTTTCTAAAGTTCTACACTTTTATGTTTTTTTTAAAGAACGCTTAACCCATAAGTAGGCGCGCGGGGTCAAATTTACCCCCAGCTTTGTCAATATTGTAATACCTTTTTTTACAATTAGAAAAAATATTTCTAGGTGCCTTCTTAAAACCTCGGTATATTTTTATAACAAAAAAAAACACAAAAAACCATTCATTCAAAAATGACACGTTTTTTGCGCGTGGGGATCATTTTGACCCCACGCACCTCCCAACGTTACAGTTTCGAGAAATTTGTATACCGAGTTACGGGAAGTTCAGCGAGTCGGAACAGTAGGGGGACTCCGTAGATTTCTACTTGAGAAGTCGATAATGGCACTTGTTGGTACTCTGTGTCACAATAGACTAAACATCGGAAATGTTCGTAAAATGTCTATATGTGTACTAATACTTCTCTGTTTAACTGTGCAAGGTAAAAAAGGACACACATAGAACTATTGCTAATTAGATTTACGAAATATTGAGCAATTGAGTTTTTAATTATTGTTTTTAACACGGAACAAAAAAAGGTTAGGTTTTTAATCGATTTTTATTTAATTTTATTCTCTTTTACTCTTGGAGTCAATTTTGCATTATGGCATTACCAGTTATTATGTCTATCGGATACTCCCTCCTTTTATGAAATTATTTTTTCTAAAGATTAACTTAACCTTTTTTTAAAATAAATAGCTATCAATGTTTTCTTCTGTGCATAATTTAAATCAGTAAAGCAAAAATATGTGACCAATTTATCTACACTAAAAATTCAATACCGAATTAGTTTTATACAATTGTGAATCTTTGCTAAAATTAAGGTCACATTGGTTGAACAGTAAACACATGGCTAAAACTTAAATTATATTTCTCTTTCATTGTAAAAAACAATCAAATACATGTTTGCATTCTAATAACACAAAAACAACCAAATAAATATAAAAATCATAGCAAACTAATGAGCACCTAACTTTATTTTAGGGTACGACATTTTGGTAGAATTCTACACGTTCGGAGACCTCGCTTAGTCTGCGGTTACATTGGATAAGAATTCGTACGAGAATTTGTTCTCACGAATTCATACAAAATCAATTCTTACGAATTGGAGATGAGTGTGTGGTTACACTGGATCAGCTTATTAACAGTACGACCATCTATCTATGTAACGGAATCTTTGAGCCTAATTTTAACCAACTTCCAGCTATTCGATTTCTTTGAAACTTTGCACACGTGTCAAGGACCGATGAAGATGCAATAATTTAAAAACAGTATCCCGTTATCTTTTTTGAATCGCCAGGAAAAAAAAATTCCATTATATTATAAAAACAACACCTAGGACGCCATCTGTTGGCAACATTTCAAACTTTGCTATTAAATGAAGAAGAAATTTTTTAGTTTTTACACAATTTAGTTAGTTGCACCATGAGTGTTTAATTTTTATGAAAAATAAAAATATAGGGTTAGTTGCACCATTAGTTCAAGGATTAAATAATAAAAATTACATTATGTGTAATGTATACATAATACATAATGTGCAATTAATAAAAATTAACATTCTTTTTTGGATCGCCAGGAAAAAAATTTCCTTTATATTATAAAAATATAAAACAACACCTAGGTTGCCACCTGAAAAAAGCAGCGTTCGCGGTTGGTAAAATCCCTGAATTTTTAGTAACAGTTCTGTGTTCGCGGATTACAATGGAATCAGTTCGTTACCGGTTCGTAACCTGATTAGCAGTCCTGGGATTTTTGTTGGAACTAAAAGTTCAGTTCGAATTTCATGCGCATTGTCGACATGGTCAGCTGTTTCTGTCTGTTTGTGGTACAGAAATAAGCCGTTGTATTACAGTTTATTTGTTTCTGCCACTTTTTATGCGGGTTAATATACCTGTTGAATATTTTTTTTTTTTATATATTTTGTGATTCCTGAGGCGTATATAAGCAAAGGAGTTTTTAATTGTATTCCGTATGAATGTATGTATGCAATAAAATAAATACAAGATTTGAGTAAAAAATATAGACAATATTACAAGATTTTTACCATTTCTTGTTGTTTGAATTTTTATCTTTAGTAAAATACACATAGGTACTTATGTTAAAAACGAGAGGGAGCCCAGGGAATCCTAGCGTCTTCCGCCGAAGACCTCGAGTGGCATTCGACAGTTATAACAATTTACCTTTTTGTTCATCTTTAGATTTTTATTTTTGTGTAGTATCAATTTAACTGCATAAAAAAATCCCCAACCAAAGAGCTGGGTTAGAATACATCCTCAGCTGTATAGAAAATCGTTCGCAACGGAAAAATAAAAATTCCGAACTTTAATAAATAACTAGACATGCGCTTTAAAACAGTTCTAAACCAGTTCGGTTCTGGTTCCAGAATCCGGTTCATTACTAGGTTTTAGACAGAGATTTTGCAGCCTCTTCGAATAAATTTATCTTGCGTCTGCGCTTTCGACATATAACCTTATTTTTACCTGTGGTTCACCGATTTTAAAGTTTACGAAAAATCAGTACTTACTTTATTCTCCATAAGTTATATATTGATATTTAAATATATGCAAATAATTCTCTTGATTTTGTTTTTCAAAGTAGATGTAACAATACAGTATAAGCAAAACACAAAAAGTAAGGTTAGGTTTGGTAGTAGAATAAAAGCAAGTGTGCCAGATTGTAACATGTAAATAGATTACTGATTTAAACATCCTTAAAAATGCAAGTCCGTTTTAATTTCTTTACACTATTTTATTTTTCTTACTGCTATGGATTTTTCGCTAATTAGAGCCTATGTATCAATGATATTTTAATTAATACGGCATTAAAATGTCAGCCTTCTTAAATAATTGATAATAAAATTCTACAATCCGACAACCACGCAGCTGTAACAATAACGAGTAACGATAAGCCTTCTCGGTATTCATCCGTAATTAAAGGAGTCCGGTATGGTTGATAACGATAACGGATCATGTTTGCGATGACTGCGCAGACTCAGAATAACGTTAACCACAACGGAATTGCAAAATAAGAGGTGCAAAATGT
>JACEGR010010847.1:0-17293 GCA_014170235.1 Listronotus bonariensis | reverse complement strand
TTAAAAACGGTTTCCGTCGATAATTAATCATAACTAAGGTAACTATTTGTTTTTTGTTAAAAGTTGTGTCTCTTATACTGGTCTTTTTATATTTATAGACTATCTGATGAAGGCATCGAAACCGGAGAGCCGAAACGTCATTAGATTATATTTTATGTACAAATTTTGTTTTATTGCCTTTTAATCCCAAGAATATTACATAATTAAACAATATACCTTTTTATTCATTTTAGCTTTTTAAAATAGCGGTTGTACGGTAAATTCTTCAAGGGCGGAGCGCGACCTCCTCATCGGCGGGCACCATAGCACCGATTCTAGTGTAAAAATAAAAAAACAAAATTATTTGTATTTGTTAATGTCATAATTTGTCGGTGAACCAAAAAAAGTTTAAAAAATATTCACGAAATACAATTCTGAAAGAAAATAAAATGAATTGTTGGCTCAATTTTTTATCGTTTTTGCATGCAAACATTATTAAAAAAGAAGGGAATTTTGTAGGTCACATAGAAAACACAATTGAAAAAAGATGAGTACAAAATTTCAGGAAAATCGATCAATAACTTTTTGAGTTATCGTGTTCTCCAGTTTAAAAAATGTAATTTTGAGGAAAACACTTTTAAAGTTTGAATACATGAAAAATTACTAATCACAGTGACTTACCGATTAATCAGTCGCCACGGTTTCCGATCGGTGATATAGGAAATACTGAAAATTATGTTCAAAGATTTTAGTGACGTGTTCATAAAGGACTATTTTAACATATTATTAAAAAAATCAACATTTAACCTTTAAAGAGCGTTTCCACGAACACCATACTTTTTAGTTTATCAAGTAGTTAATTTATATTAATACCATCAAAAAAGACACGCCCAAGATCAAAAAACAGATAAGCCGTGGTATTTTTTTGTCGATTCAACCTGAGTTGACAAATCATCACGAAAACCAAACTGCTATTTAATAAAAACAATCTTTTTGCTTTAGAAAGCTATATAAGCCTTACAGTCTAAGAGCCAGTGGATGCCAGACCCTCGGTATTTTACCAAAGCTCATATTTTGCTCAATGACTCTCCTATACCTACCTTACAAGACTCAGACTCAGAACAGTGCTTTATTAGTCAGAAATAAGTTAACAATTCATATATTTTACATAGTAATCTTATAACTACACTACGTTTTCCTTGTGCAGGACGTTTTGCAAAATATAACTGTTAAATAATTGCCATTTATGACTGAACATTTAAAATTTTAAAACTTGTGTCCGCAAAACCTATTGAACCTGCTTTAATTTCTGGACATTCACTTTACATCGTCTTTACCATGGGCTTACCCCTGCCCAATACGGAACAGTAGAAAGCGTTCGCCCAGCACACAATTCACTTCGCGGTCCCGAAAGTTTGTTGATTCATAAATAAATAAAAAACGATATTTACTTGCTCCCTTGAAGGGTTTATGTCAGTAACTGCCTCTAGAACAAGTGAGTATTTTTTTTTAAATCGAAAAATAAAAGCAAATAAATAATTACCAATATTACCAAGTGTTGCAAATCTATTTTAATGCTTACCTTTAAAAGCTTCTATAACACTTTGTTTAAAGCCCCATTCCTGTAAAGTACGTTTGTAGGCCATTATAAAACTGCATAACGCTAAAACCAAACCTGAAAAACATCATAGAAAACGAAATAAAGATATTTGGTTTTTAAACAAATTAAGATATTTACACGCGCCATTTGGAATCAGTCAAATGCCGTCCGTAAAAAAATAATACGCCAAGAAAAACCTAGCCAACCCACACCACACGTACGCTATCAAAACTGGAAATCAGTGGGCCAAGCCAGGAAGACCGGAGCAGGTGGTCGCTCCTTGGTGGTAAAATATAGCTGATTTATGTTATATTTGCGTTGGACGTTTCCCCAGGAAATCTTACAAACGTCATAAACAGTTTATAATACCCGTGTAGGTTTGTAAGCATGTTTGTTAATTTGAGCTTTCTACATTATAGTTTTATATACAATATTCACAGGAAAAAGCTTTGAAAAAACCTGTTTAATGTTGGTCAGGTACGCCTAGCGCGCTGAAAACCAAGTTTCGGCACCCTGATGCATTCGTTCTACCCATTTATTCATTATGTACATCATACTGATTCATTCTCAGTCATACTTCCTCATTTATTCAGACTATTTACATATTTACAGTTTATATTCCTGTAGATCTTGTCTATGTGGGTGTTTTTGTATAATACATTTTTATTAAACTAATTTATGTACACTAAATTATTGATTATGTATATTGTGTGTTACTTTATTTACAAAAATATTGTTAAGGCATTTATAATTTTTCTTTTTAGCTTTAGCATCAATTTTATGTTGTAAGTCTATGTTAGTGCCTGATGTATTTTTCGACCAATCAGCAGCTTTCTAGGTTTAGCTAATTTGTTAATTTTATATTATTAATGTTTATTATTTACTTGCATATCTAGCCTGCATCATCATAAAAGAACGGCAATCTATTATAAAGCGGTTTATGCTTGACATTAGAGACATTTTGCACCTCTTATTTTGCAATTCCGTTGTGGTTAACGTTATTCTGAGTTTGCGCAGTAACGCAAACATGATCCGTTATCGTTATTAACCATACCGGACTCCTTTAATTACGGATGAATACCGAAGAGTTTATCGTTATCGTTATCGTTATTGTTAAACTTTAATATCAATTATTTAAGAAGGTTGACATTTTAATGCCGTATTAATTAAAATATCATTGATACATAGGCTCTAATTAGCGAAAAATCCATAGCAGTAAGAAAAATAAAATAGTGTAAAGAAATTAAAACGGACTTGCATTTTTAAGGATATTTTAAATCAGTAATCTATTTACATGTTACAATCTGGCACACTTGCTTTTTATTCTACTACCAAACCTAACCTTACTTTTTGTGTTTTGCTTATACTGTATTGTTACATCTACTTTGAAAAACAAAATCAAGAGAATTATTTGCATATATTTAAATATCAATATATAACTTATGGAGAATAAAGGTAAGTACTGATTTTTCGTAAACTTTAAAATCGGTGAACCACAGGTAAAAATAAGGTTATGTGCCGAAAGCGCAGACGCAAGATACATTTATTCGAAGAGGCTGCAAAATCTCTATTTAAAACTGCTGCTGTAATCGCTATGTTTAATAACGATAACCATAAGGAGGCCAAAAAACGTCTGTTATTTTAAGAGGTGCAAAATGTCTCTATTGTCTCTTTCTCTTATATTTGTTAGATCTCTCGTTAGTATTGAGATCGGTGTTTGTTTCTGATAAAATTTATTTGAGACATTGTAAATAAATTCGTCGATTTTCTCAACCTCGGCCATATTGTGCAATGTATCTATCCTTTAGTAGCGGTTGGAAGATGTGATGCACCTAAGAATCTTATTTTGATATCTTTGCAGTCTTGCCATTTGGGTATCAGATATACTGCACCATACAGGGGCTGCATAAGTTATGACGGGTCTAATGATTTGTTTATATAACGTTCTCTTATTTTCTGGGGACAGACTAGCTCTGCCAGACAGCATGGCATATAAGTTATTCATAGCAATGTAAGCCTTTTTTAGCACTTGTGTGACATGTTGTTTGAAAAACAGGCGCTCATCTATGAATACACCTAAATATTTTATGCATTTTTTAGGTGTTATATAATTATTATTAATTTTCAGGGGAATATTGATCCTATGGTTAGTAAACTTTTTAGTTATTACTAGACATTTACTTTTTGTATCGTTTACTTTTATTTTCCATTTTCTCCACCAGGGTTCTAAACAGTAAAGGTGGTTTGTACGTGAGTTTTAGCAACATTTGCATAGAAGGAATGAGCGTAGACTAATGCGTCATACGCAAATAGTGCCACTCTGGTTGAGGGATATTTGGGAAAGTCGGCTGTAAACAAATTGTACAGTTTTGGTGACAGAACTGTTCCCTGTGGTACGCCCACGTGAATTCTGCGTTTAAGTGAAGTTGAATTTTCGACCCTAACACTGAATGTTCTTCCGTTTATGTAAGAATATATGAGTTTAATTAAATACATCGGCATATTGTGGTATGTTATAAGTTTATATATAAGGCCATTATGCCACACTGTATCAAAGGCCCTCTTTATATCAAGGGCCAGTAATACAGTGTTTTGTCTCGTGTATATTTTGTTTGGAGCCTCCTGAATAACTCTAAAGATAAGCATTGTTGTGTTATGCCTATCGCGAAAGCCAAACTGTTCATCCGGGTAATTAGGGTCGAAATATTTTTTGTATACTTTTATGATAGCTTTTTCTGTTACTTTGCAAAGGCCATTTGTAAGTGCAATCGGTCTATATGACTCCACTCTTCGCGGGTCTTTTCCCCTGCTTTAATATAGGCACTACAATGGCGTCTTTCCATTTCTCAGGAAAATGCTCTAAGTAAATCATTGCGTTAATGATGTGCATATACTGTACAACTGTTTTGGTTGGTAGGTTTTTTAAAAGGATATTGGATATACCATCAGGACCCGGAGATTTGTTGCTCGGTAGTTGAGCTAATATTTTTATTCTTTGGGTCTGATAAAAATTTTGGGTAGGATAGGGGTGGGATAGGGTAGGTTTGGTGGATGACGGAGTTAACCAGAGTGGTAATCTCGTCATGCTCTATGCAATTGTTTGGGTCTGTATTATAGGTCTGTTTAAGATAGTCGGCTATCACGTCTGCTTTTTGTAAGTCAGTTTGTGGTACTTCACTGTTTATAGTAGGAAATTTGTTAAATTTGTTTTTTAGTCGTTTGATTAGACGCCATAGAGAGTTATCTTGTACCGACAACTTCTCTAGGACGCCCGACCATTCTTTGTTTTTATGTTCATTTATTTTTTGTCTAATGGTTGTTTGTATTTGCTGAAGTCTTATCCTGTCTTGTACACGTTTGTGACGTTGCCACTTTTTTCTTAGATTGTTTTTAAATCTAATTAGAGCGGCAACGTCGTCTGGTAAGTTGTCCTCGTGGTCTTTTATTTTTGTCTTTCTGGCGATACTATTCCGCGCAGACTGGATGTTTTCAATTAATACTTTTATTTCTTCTTCCAGTTGTTCTTTGCTTATTATATTATTGTTTATTTGAGTCTTATTATTTAAAATATTTCTGAATCTTGTCCAATCTGCGCCTCTGTAGTCCCAGCTTGTTGGTTTATTTTCTACCGACCCCTGCCCGCTCCAACAAAGTAGGAGTGGAAGATGGTCGGAAGAGAGTTCATTAAGTGTTTGTATGTCCGGTAGGTCTAGTATGTTTTTATTGAGTCCGATATTGATGTACGTTGGTGTCGTTCCGTTGCTTGGATAGTGAGTGGGTTTGTCTGTCATCATTATTTGTATATCGTTATCTATGGCTTAATCGTGTATCAGATTACCGTTTCGGTTATTTCTGTGGTTATGCCATAGTGTATGTCTAGCGTTAAGGTCTCCTAGTATAAGTACTCTGTTACTTTGATTGAATATGTTTGTTAAGTCTTGGTCTTGTAATCTTAGGTAGGGTTTGGCGTAGCAACCACTAATGACTGCTCCATTCTTAAGCCTGATAGCTAGTGGCACGTGCGGTATGTGTTACTTAATTAAAAGGGCTACACCTCCCCCTAGTATTTCTGTCGTGTCTATATGTGTTATAGTTTCGTATGTTTAGTTTTTTGTCTGTCAAACTTCCGTAATTATCATGATGTCAATTTTATAAACATTTAAGAAATGGATTAACTCACCGATTTTATTCTGGAGGCCATTGGCATTCCAAGATGAAATCACTAAGTTTTGATTGTTTTTAAAAGTTGTAATTTTCGATATTGCAAGTTACAAAATTTGCGACTTTAAGGCCGAATTCTAGTTTTGTCATTTTATCTCTGTTTTTTATTGTTTGCGAGATCATGCAGAAATCTCATAAGTTCCTTGAAATTAAAATTTTCATTTGAAAAACTGTTTATGACGTCAGTAAGGTCTCCTACCTGTGATAAAATTTCGGGCAGGTTTTCTTCCCGGCTGGTTTGATTGGGTAGTGGGGGAAAGTTATTGTTGGTGTTTTCCACACTTGGGGTTTGGGAGCTGGGGCGGCTATTTGCCCTTAGTAAAGTTGGGCCACTTGCTCTGGCTGTTTTCCAAGCGTTGGTTGATGGCTGAGGTGCTTCTATGTATTTGGTTGCCATGGCTACGTTGTTTTCTTGTATTTTTGATATTTTGTAAATATATACAGGGCATTTAACGTCATTGGATTTGTGGATTTGGCCGCAATTTGCGCAACTAATCGTGTTGGGGTTGTTGCAGTTAGGTGTTAGGTGATTACCGCCACAGTTCATGCACCTTGGTGCTCTAATATAGTAGGTAGTGGCGTGTCCCCACTGTTGACACTTGTGACACTGTATGATGGGTCTTGTGTTGTTTTTTCTTTCCCATTTTATGGAGATGTGGTCTAGATGTCGTATTTGTTGCAGTTTTTTGAGTGTCAGCTCCGGGCCAGTAATTACCATATAAATTGGTCTGAAGTTTGTTCTAAGTGCATATACCTTCTTTACTTCTATTTTGTGTTCTTCTAGTAGCATTCTTTTCACTTCTTCTAAGCCTTTAAGAATAAAGGCATGGGTGCGGCTTTGTGTGGTGGCGTAGGTGTGCCACCTATTCCCTGGGTCTTGCTGCAAGAATTGAGTAAAAGCTGTATACTCTTCTAGATCCTTTGGCTGGATTATTGTTGTGTTTTTAGAGTAGGATAGGTGTACCCTTTTTTCATTTTGCCGGTTGTTGCTGCGGTATCTCAATGTTTTCTGTTTCCATTTCCTCTTTGTCATTATGTTCGTCGTCTTGCAAACTTTGGTATTTGTTGGTATATTTATTTGCATTCTTGGTCTGAATTTGTCTTTAAATTGGAAATTCCTAGTTTCTTCGTCTGAGCTGTGTGAGTCAGAGTGTATTCTTTTTTTGATTTGATGTCTTCTTCTTTGTCTTTTGTCTAGTTTGGGTCATCTTCTTGGTTTTTGGACCGATGTTAAGTGGTTGAGCTAGTATGTTACCGAATGCTCCCATGAAAGTTGAGTAGTGAGATGTGGCAGTATACGGACATGACGTCAGGGGTCACTTGGCGGACGCTGACGTCAGCCCTCTGACGTAGGAGTCTGACGTAGGAGTCTGACGTAGGAATTTGTCGTTTAGGATGACGTAGGAGTCTGACGTAGAATATTTGACGTAGCAGCCTGACGTAAAAATTTGACGTAGCAGCCTGACGTAAAAATTTGACGTAGCAACTTTGACGTAATAAAAAACTAGAAAATTTAGGAACATTGACCTCGCCGTCCGCGCGTGGGCGCGATCCTGAGTAGTAATTTATCGGCTTCCGTTTATAAAAATTCTACTTTTTTGCGATATAATAATATTTGTTTCTATGAACGTAAATATTTTAATTATCGAAAATATTTTTTTTACTCATCTAACATCATTAAAAAAAAAAAAAATGCATAGAAAACATACAAATAAAATTGTTGTTGTTGTTTTCACAAAATGTAAATGCTACGCAAATATTTGTTATTTTTTAAAATTCCAATAATAATGCGGTTTTCAGGCTTCCTTATTTTTCAAAATTCTAACAATAATATTATTTTACTTCTTATCAAGACTTATTTTTCGAAAATATTTTAGTTTTGTGGTGTTTGTTACAAAATATACCGTGAGAATCAAAAACTGTAGGTAGTTATCAATAAAGCACTTGTTTAAGAGTTTTAGCAAAAACATAGAGATTTGAAAAACTCGAAAAATAAATGGTTTATGTTGAATACTTTGGATATATAACAAAAATACATTTTTAAATATTAAACTGTTTTAAATAAGATTTTTGCAATGTGGTAGATTGTATATGTGTAAAAATAACTTTATAAAAAAACGTTGCAGTTATCACGAAAATGTGGTTAGATATAACTAGTGAGAAAGGAAATACAGTGGGAAAAATAACGAGCGAATAAGTTTCATTTTATTAAAAGTAGAACATCGTAATGGAAGTATTAAGAGCCCGAAGTAAGTTTTTTTTTGATAACAATATCGGTTTTTTTTTTTAATTTTTCTGTAATAGTAATCACCTTTTTTTTTATTGTAGTTCCTACAGTTTTACCGGCTTGGCTGAACAGTAAGTGATTTTTAATTACTTAAAATAATTTCTACCTAAGATTATTATAAGATTATCTTTTTTTTTTAAAGTGGAACACTGATATAAGATTTTTTTAGTGGAAATGGTGTTCGGGACATTCCGCCTAGTGCGGAGTGAAGCAGAATATCGCTTCCCCAACAACAATGTGAGTTGTTAGGCTTTACAAAAAAACAATTTTTTTAAAGCATGTTTCTTTTTTAGTTTACATACGAGGTAAGAGTAGCCCCCACCATTCCGGGGGCATTTTTTGCTGTTCGAGGCAAGGGGGCTGCACACTGTCGCAGCCCCCGTGGAGGAGGGGTGATTGCAGTCTATTATTGGCAGCCGTAAGGTAAATATATCTTTTATTTGTATATCTGTGATGCTTCTCACAAACTATTTCTTACTAAGATTACTAATTAAGTGTTTTGGTAGTTTTTAAATGGGTTAAATTTAAGAAATAGATATAAATTTCTTTTTAAATAAAATTTTCATTTTATTCTGCTAGGTATATTATAATTCGGTTTACATGAACATACCAATTTTTGTTAAAATTTCAGATAATATTTCCATTTGAATCGGTACTATATTTTTCGCTTAAACTAAGGCAAATAAGATTTTTTTAAAATATGCTTTTCTTTTACCCTGTATATAACATGTGCGTATTCCAAATTTTTAGATTAACTAAAAAAATAAGAATTTTGTTAAACATTTCAGATAATATTTTACTCTGTATATTTGTGTTTTAAAGCTTTAGAACTACATTGATATTATTTTACCTTAAGATCAACCAACTTAAGAAGTTTAAAAAAAAAATGCTAAAAATAGTATATAGATTTAAAAAAAAAAAGTATTTAAAGTTAATATTTTAATTTTCCTCTTAGTCTAAGTAAAAACAAAAAGAAAATGTGACTATATTTAACATTTCTTCTAACCTATTGTTTTACTCTGTATATTTGTGTTTTTTTTTAAAGCCTTAGGACTAAGTTTATAATATTTTACCTTAAGATCAACCAACTTAAGAAGTTTTTTTTTTAAAAAAAGGCTAAAAAATATTTCCACATAGACCTGTATATTGATTTTTAATACTAAGTTGATAATAATTTTTCTATTTTTAAATTTTATAAGTAATAATAAGATTAAAAAAAAGTTTTTAAAGTTAATATTTTTATTTATTCTGGTATATTTTTTTTAATTTTCCTCTTAGTCTAAGTAAAAAAAAATGTGACTACATTTAACATTTCTTCTAACCTATTGTTTTACTCTGTACATATAGCTATGTGTTTAAAGACTTAGGATTAAGTTGGTAATATTCTCTCCTTTTTATTTTTAAAAAAGACCAAATAAACTAAGAAGTTTTATTTTTTTAGCAAAAACCAAAAAAAAATATATTTTTACATATAAACCTGTATATTGATATTTTTAACCTTTAGAACTAAGTTGTAACGAATCTTTACTTTTTTAATACTCGTATATTTTACTGTGTACATTTGTGTTAAGTCTTAAAACTAAGTTGTTCTATTTTTTTTAACTTGATAATTATTTCTTTTTTTTGACGAAACTAAGTTGATAATTAACTATCTTTCCCTTTTAAAATCATATAAATTATGATGTTTTTTTTTTAAAAAAAAGGAATAATTTTACATACACCTGTATATTGATATATTTTTTTTTACCTATAGAACTAGGTTATCATTTTTTTTTAATACAACTGTATTCAAAATATAATTCATTTCGTAAATAGTCTTCAAGATTTCTATCTTTTTTATTATTTAATAATTCACGATTTTAAACAATGTTTTTTTATTTTTTACAGAGCCTTCCCCCTGGACTGTGAAAAAAATAAAAAAAAGCTGTAAAAAAATATAAAAAAATAAAAAATATAATATAGAATTATTTGTGTTTTGTTTGCTTATACACATATACACATAAAATTTAAAACCAAAATATTTTCGAATGATAAGTAAAAAAAAAAAATTTCCGGCATAAATCACCAATTTCGGTGTTCTGACTTCCTTATTTTTTTAAATTTTTTTATTTTTTGAAAAAGCATGAGAACCATATTTTTATTTTCAAAATTCTTCTTAAATAATTTTATTTAACTTCCTTATTTTTCAAAAACATGAACGCAAATATTTTTCAAAATACAATAATAATGCGGTTTTCTGGTTTACTTATTTTAAAAAACATGCATGAGGACATAAATATTTTTCAAAATTTAAACAATAATAATGTGGTTTTCTGGTTTCCTTATTTTCAAAAATATCCTGGGAAACAAAAATGTTATGCTTTTCAAAAATGAGGTATTGCGATAAAAGTTGTATATATATATATATATATATATATATATATATATATATATATATATATATATATATATATATATATATATATATATATATATATATATATATATATATATATATATATATATATATATATATATATATATATATATATATATATATTTATTTATTTATTTTGGCCATAAGGGACACAAACAGGTAAAATACCCACTAGAGTATCCACAAAATTAAATTAAGATATGATATAAAGTATGAATAGTTATAACATAAAAGATGTGAAAATTTTAATAAGTTAATAATGAATATTAACTTAAAACTTAAAATTGAGGATAAAAACTAACTTAAAAACTAAAAATAAGTCTAAAAATAAGTCATGCAACAATAAATAAACCTCAGAAAAAAATATATTAATAAATCAAGCACCTACAAGAGGCACAAGGAAACTCAGGTGATATATTATTAAACTTTTTAAAAATATTTTTTGTTTGTGCTAATGACATTGAGAAAAAGTCGATCTTGTTACTAAAGCTATTGCTTTGCCTTACTATGCGACAGAGAGGAGAATTTTGAGCAGAGTATGTGCGCCTAAATGGCAAATGAAACAATTCATTTGTTCTAAGAGATCTTTGAGGGATGTTGATGTAGATTTGTTGAAGAATTTCTGGGCTTTGAATAATGTTATTAAAAATTTTAAATAAAAATAGCACATCGGAAATGGCTCTTCTATCAGCCAGGGACATCAGATGAAAATGAACCCGAGCTTGGGAAACATCACAATATGGAATTAAAAATTTTGTTTAAAGGAAAGATATTTTAAAAATTTATTTTGAATTCGTTCTAATCGGTCAATATATGTAATTTGCTGCAGATTCCAAATGACACTACCAAAATTTAACTTACTAAGAACAAAACAGTTGTACAAGCAGATGATTGGTTTAGCATTCTTAAAACTTTTACATTTCCTTGTGACGAATCCCAACATCTTAGAAGCAGAATTAATAACAGATTCTACATGAAAGTCAAAAATCAGTTTCGTGTCAAAGATAACTCCCAAGTCTCTAATACTAGAAACTGTTTAACAGAGTATTTCCTATATGATATCCGTACATTATTTGGTTAAGATTGCGGGAGAACGTAATGGAGGTGCACTTAGACAGATTAAGATATAGGCTATTTTCTTCACAATACTCTTCCAAGCGGTCTAGGTCACTCTGAAGCTTGTCACAGTCTTCAGGTCCGTTTATACTGGTAAAAACTTTTAAATCATCTGCATAGAGCAGAAAATCGGAGTAATGAAAACAAGACTTAATGTTATTTATGTATATTATAAAAATAAAGGTCCTAAGTGTGACCCTTGGGGTACACCGGACGTGGATATAAATGATTTAGATGTAAAACCCTGAATTGAAACATATTGTGACCGATTTTTAATATATGATGCCATGATATATCAAAACCAGAGTAGTGGGGATGCAGTCTTTTTATTATTGAAAAAGGAATGGTGGCCTGGATTTAGTAATGAAAACCCTTTTCTGTTTTGTCAAGCTTTCGAGAGTTTATTACTTTCTCCCTTCTTCAGGACTAACTAAAAATAAAGTTTTTACAATTAGAAAACTAACCTAAAAACTTAAATAAATTTGAACTCACCAAAGTGGGTTACTATATAAAAACAAGCAAAATCCATGCAGATCATCAAGATTCATCTCCATTTTTATTTTGTAACAACTTCATATTTAAGGAAAACACAAGATTTTACTTTGAAAAACCACGCGTAACACGCAGTGGGAAATCTTGACAGGAAATTTTGATTGTCTGAATAGATCAACGATATTCGTAACTAGAAAACTTCATTTGAGAAAAGGATGCGAGATTAATAAAGTGTCAAAGAAATCTTGTTCATCTGTACAGCGCAGGATCTGTATATTAACTTAGCACAACTGTTCATTAGATCTTGTGCATTACTAGCATTAATAAATAATGTATACTTTTTTATTTTTAATTTATTATTGTAAATTATTGAGATTCTTAGAAAGTGATTATTCGTCAGGAGCTGGACACATCCTTTGGAAACAGAAAAGGGTTTTCATTATTAAATCCAGGCCACCATTCCTTTTTCAATAATAAAAAGACTGCATCCCCACTACTCTGGTTTTGATATTTTTTCTTAACTAGTCAGTCGCGTCTACTCTCCTCTGAGAGTATATATATATATATATATATATATATATATATATATATATATATATATATATATATATATGTTGAATTTTGAAGTGAAAAACATTATTGTTTCTGACTATTGAACCAATTTGCATCTTGTGTTTGGTAGTGTACCTGATTTTTTTAAATAACGGTTAGTAAACATTTGAATACTTAATTTACAGTGCAATCTTAAAACCTTACTCATACAGGGACTTGATAAATACTTGAACGAAATCGAATAGATGTTTAGCCGATGTTTTTAAATTTTATTAAGTCATTGGAGATAGATTTACTCAGAAGGGTTTGTTTTTTTTAGGTTTTCTATACAGGGTTGCTTTTTAGGTTTAAACTGAAAACAATACAAGGTCTTAGTTGAACTCGTCTTAAGTTTATGATTTAAAAACTTATTCTAAAAAGGGGTAATACATAAGTTGCCATTTAGTTTTTTAGTTTGTGATTAAAACCTTATTAAGGGGTGTTTTTTTTATTAAGTCATTGAAGATAGGTGTTACTCATGTTTTTATACATTGTTTTTAGGTTTAAATTGAAAACTTACACTATCTTCATTAAGACTTGAGCTCGTTCTAAATTTTTATTTATGAGCTGTATATGAGTTTTTTAATGGAAACTTATTTTTAAAAAAATATTTAAAAAAGGGTGTTTTCATAGAGGTAATGTTTCTTAGGTTTAAACTGAAAACAATACAAGGTCGTAAGAGTTGAACTCATCCTAAGTTTTTTAATATATAAGTTGTATTTTGGCAGTTTTATACAAATCTGTAAAGTCTTTTTTATAGAGGGTTAGTAGGCATAGTCTTACTTGTGCCACCCCCACTCCTGCCACTTTGGCTCCTCCCCTTTGACCCCCACTAAACTGCGCATGCGTCAAATCTCTGACGTCATATTTAGGAATCTTGTGTGACGCATTATTTAGGGCGTGGTCAATCTGTCAAAAGTCATCTGTCACCTGTCAAATATCACGTGACTTGGCGCTTGTCAGCTGTCACCTGTCATATTTCGCAAACCACGTGGTGTCTGCTTACGTGTATGAGATAAGGCATTACGCATGCGCGAAAAATAATGTCAATATAACCTAGAAATAAGGCGTTGATTGAAATGACATAACCTAAATTTATACGGATAAGCCTAGAGCTCCGGGCCCCACGATCGTAAGTTAGCTTTATACGTCATATACTTAAACTAGTCAACATAACCTCAAACTTATATTAGCGTCTTACGCATGACATAACCTAGAAATAGGGTATATTATTGATTGACATTAGTTGCAGACACGTGGTTTGTTAAATATATCGACAAGATGGTGCTACGTCATTAGGTTAAACCAGTCAACATAACCTTAAACTTATATGCATGTATCTTACGCATACGGCGACATAACCTAGAAATAGTTATGATTCATTGACATTACTTGAAGATACGTGGTTTATTTAAAATATCGACAAAATGGTGCTACGTTATTAGGTTAAACTTTAAGGGGGCCAACATAACCTCAAATTTTACTTGCAGACACGTGGCTTATTGACAAAATGGCATCTACACTTACGTCATTAGGTTAAACTAGTCAACATAACCTCAAACTTATTCATCTTATGGCGCTAAAAATGACGTCAACATAACCTAGAAATAGGGCCGTTGTTATTATTTATTGGCATAAGCTCGCAGACACGTGGTTTATTAAATATATCGACAAAATGGTGCTACGTCATTAGGTTAAACTTTTGGAACTGTCAACATAACCTCAAATTTTACTAGAAGAGACGTGGTTTATTATTATTAAAAATATGGGGCTTGGGTTAAAAATATGTCAGATAATAATATTCGTTAAAATATACGAAATCAAATATCGACAAAATGGTGAAGGTGAAGTAATTAAAGTAATAAAAATATAGGAGGTAAAACTTAGGTTAAAAATACCCACACAGGCACTTTTAAACTGTATAAAGCCGGTTCTCAGCTAAAAGCTACCTGGTTTGCAAGCAGGGATTACCACTTCGCTCCGCAGCTCTAAAATCTTTAATAAGGACGTTCGAAGGCCTATAACGGCTTAGCGGGGAAATTAGCGCATGCGCAAAAAATTACGTCGACAAACTACTACATAACCTAGAAAGCAGTTTAAGGTTATGATGGCTTATAGGTTTATTATTAAAAATATCGACAAAATATTTAGATAACAGACGTTATCAATACTAACGCAAATGACATAACAAAATTATTATATATATACTACACTTACCAAGTCTTCTATGACGTCTACAACTGTTTAAACAGGGCCGTTCGTTAGTTTATGGATCGATCAAAAGGTGACTAAACAAGGCGTATCAAGACCTATTTGTAACAAAAATATGTCAAAAAAAAAAAAAAAGTTAATGTAATATACAGGGTGAATAGCAGTACATTGCTTGCACTTAATCGGTTTACAATCAGTGAGTTATGCATGGGTAAATCTACTTCCAAAACATTAATTTATTAGGCTACTAAAAGACACTTTTTTCAAAAATCAATATAATAGTATTAAAAATTGATACAAAATCGGTATCACATGGTCAACAAGGTGTTATGCATATTGTAATATTAGATAAATACCCTGGCTAAGGTCTAAATATCAACTCTAAAATTACAGATATATGTAATTAGTTTCAAACAAGTAAATATATACATGGCGAATCTAAAAATAGATTGATAAACTTAATAAAAATATACATGGTTAATTCATAAAAGGTATTGATAAAATTGACTAAAAATTAAGTTAAAATTAGGTTGCTCACAATGTGTAAAAGGATATTTACCTCAGTAGTTGTGATGTCATCAAAATGTGTTGAAACATAATTTCTTCTCCCGTTTTAAACTGGCTGGAAACAGTCAAATATTACATCTCTTAGAGTAAATTTTCAACTCGAGCCGTAATATTTGTCAGGTTAAAAATGTTTGCAACAACACATGTTTAAGGGCTTCCGGTCGGTCCTATTTTATGATTGTTTAATCATAAAACAGGTCCTTAACGAGGCTGCGAGACGTGAACTGATCCCTTAGTTGCACCTCATTTCGATTTTTAAAGGGCATAAACGAAAAGTTCAAAAAGCAAACCCAAGAAAACCTGATATTTATACGTTACAGTATGATGGTATATCAAACATGTTAGGCACAACGTTAAGCGTAGACGCAGAACGTTAGCGTGCACAGTGGCGTTACAATTCTAAACTCCCAAAAAGGCTTTATACGGAATATTAATGTTATTAAAATAATAATTATAATAGTATTAAAAAGAACACTTAATAAAAAATGTTAGTCCGCCTCTGAGCAACATTAATATGTAATGAAGTCATCGCTTACGGCTGCTTATTAATATATAAAAAACCGCAAGTTGTTCCGGTACGAGAATAAAGCGCGTTAAAACTAGTTATTTTATCACTGTCTGCAGGTGTCAAGTGTTTTTTTTGTTGCGAATTGTGAAATTTTTGCCCTTTTTTATTGATTTATTGCATTAAAAACTTGTAAGTACATATTATTTTAAATATTAAAAATACTGCATGCTATTTTTTACGTCCTAAAAAGTATTATTAGCGACTAATATACTTGTTTAAAAATATAATAAAAGAATCTAAATTCGATTTAAAATAATATATTAGCTATTTGTACAAATATTTCGCGTACCATAAAAATAATTATTATAGGAAAAAATAAGTTAGAAGCTGTAGGCCTGATTCGTGGGGCCCCAGGCGTGAGGTCTGGAGCCCTAAGCGGGGAGTTTTATTGTGTGTTAACTATTTGTGCAAATATTTCACGTACCATATAAAGGAATTATTATAGGGAAAAGCCGTTTATTGTTCATAAAAAAGAATAATTAAAAAAAAAAAACGTAAAAATTAGGATGCTTAAAATACTGATATAATATTTAAAAAAGAATTGCAAATATAGGAATACCGAAATAATTAAAAATACTGCTAAAAACACAAACTAACTTCAGAAAAAATAAATATATTTTAATATCTTATAGACTTATTTGCCACAACGCTTTTTTATAAACACTCTGTATAATATACAAAATAATTAAAACAAAGTAATATTTTTATTGGGGACACCTGGTATATTAATTTATGGAAACCTAAAAAACCAGTATTACTCAGAATAATGTACAAATTAATATTCATACCGCAGTAATAAAAATGGACATTACATGACATGGGCGTCATTTCTACTTCAACTATAACAGTGTGTGCTGTGAAATTTTTAACATTTTTTATTTTAGTGAAATACCAATAAGTCATGTAAGTAACATATTTTAATTGTATACATATGTAATTATGCCGAATAGGTTTTTCTGCTGTTTTTATGATTTTTAAAAATATTTTTGCTTACATGTTATCTCCTATTTGTTCTTAATCATAATATAATGGCGCTGTTATAAAATATTTTGTATTTTTTTTTTGTAAAAAACAAAAATTTGAATTTTTCGAAAGTTGTTCACTTTTAATTTGAACCTTTGGCAACAACAGCTTATCTGTTTAACTTTACGCATCCGAGTTATATATGTAGTGATGTTTTTTACGTTTTACGTTTTAATATAAAAAAATTCTGAAATAACACATTTTGGCACTTGGCAAATATTT
>JACEGR010010846.1:0-17294 GCA_014170235.1 Listronotus bonariensis | reverse complement strand
TTTTAACTTGACAACGGTGGCAGACTTGCCACCAAAACGTCGTTTTTTAATTAAATTTTTTGGGTTTTTTGGGGGTTTTTCTTTTATTTTTGTTTCAGGCGACCGGCCAGTTCATAGGGGTCAATAGGGTTGAACAGGGTCAGCTCGTATAGCCTGGGAGCAGGATCGAAGCGGTCCCATTTTTTCGAGTACTAGTTAATATACAAGGTGTCTCAAAAGAGTCAAAATTTGTTAAATTATATAGGGTGTAGAACTATCACTAAAAAGAGTGTATACGAGTAAACATTTTCTTATTCAAGTTTATTTTTGTACCTTGTACAGGGGCGAAGTTATTTGGGGTATAAATAGAGTTGGGTCACCCTGTATACTGGGTGATGCATCGCCAGGCGGGACATAGGAAATTCCATTTAGTGTTTAATGGTGTCAATTATTGGCTCCCTAATTATTTTAAAGAAAAATTCGATTGAAGTTTATTGAAGAGCAGTAAGTAAAGTAAGTAAATATTCCCGAACAGTCAGGGCATTATGTGCCGGGCATCCATCCATTTGGTACCAAATTTACTGATTTTCCCTGGATACATCATTTAAAGCGGGTAAAATTAGTTCTTCGAGTAGTTCCAAATAAAATTCTGCATTCAAATTTTGATTAAGAAAAAATGGTCCAATAATATGTTGTCCGAAAATCCCCGCCCAAACATTTACTTTCTGTGGATATTGCGTCCTCGTTTCGACAAATCTGTGTTGGTTTTCTTTGCTCCAGTATCGGTAATTTTGATGATTGGGTTCATTGTTTAACGTAAATGTGCACTTACCAGTAAAACAAATATTTCTTAAAAATTCCCTGTCCATGTTTGCCCTTTCCATCATGTCAAAACAAAGTTCCTGCCGTCGTATTTCATCCCCATCCCTTAGCTCTCGATGTCTTCCATATTTGTATGAAATGTATTTATGCCTTTTCAAAATCCGGAGCACTGTTAATTGATCTTTTCCTATGATATCCTGAAGTTTCCTTGTATTCACCTTCCCTTCATTTTCTTCCACGTGCAATAATGCAAAGTTCCAAGTCTCTCACTATCTCTTACATTTTCTTCTCTTTGATACTCCCTAGCTTCACATCTGCAGTTATTTATCACTGTGTCTTTGGTCTCTAATTGTTTGATAGTCCTATCGACTGTTGATTTTACGGGTATCGGTCTATTCGGATACTGAGGAGCGAACATGTCTAACACCTTTTAGTAACTATTTCCTTGATAGTACAATATAATCATCAATACTTTTTCTTCAGTAGTATAACTCATAGTTTATTTTTCGCTTTACGATTTTTTGATAATAATAAAGCACTAAATTTTAAAATGACAACGTTATGTCACGCTAACTGGTATTTTTATTGTTGTTCATAAATATGAGGCGATAATAATGTAACAATTTTTAAAAATATATTAGCATCTAACTAGCAAACGGGTTAACCGAAAAATTTAAAGTTTTTACCATGGACGTAGATTTGTCTGCTCTTCAATAAACTTTAATAGAATTTTTCTCTAAAATAATTAGGGGAGCCAATAATTGACCCCATTAAAAATTACATGGGATTTTTTTCTATGTCCCGCCCGGCGATGCATCACTTGGTATTATTTTAGCATTGTTTTTAATACAAAAATATACATTCTTATTTGTCAATGGAGGGACAAGTTTTAGAAAAATTTACTGAAAAAAATATTTCCAAACCAAATGTATATCATAAAAAGCTATATTGTGAAGAACTTGATTTTTATGTTTTTTTTTTTGTGCTTACCCTAGATGTAATATTATCTATACAAGCCATCCTTATTTTAGCGGCTGTGGCTGGAGCATCCAGTCTAAAAGGCTCTGTTATACCATTTTCTTTTCTAGCTGCAGTAATAGCTTCTTTTATAGCAAATAACACTGAGGATGCTAAGAAAAGTGGTGGTTCGCCGACAGCCTAAAAGCAGATATGGATTTAATTTTTTAAATATTTTTGTACGGCCTACAGCTCACAATGTAAACTAACCAGAACTAACCAAATCGAAGAATAAAATATGTAAATATCAATAAAACAAAGTCTAAAATTTTTAGATTTGATACAAAATATATTTAAATATACAGGGTGATTCAAAAATCGATCACAAAACTTAAGGGGTGATCCTACTTGACAAAATAAGGGTAGAGCTTCATATATTTTTTTTCAAAATGTCATTCGTTTTTGAGTTACAAGCCGTCAAAGTTCAATTTTTATTTAGTTTTTTCGCCATATTGCATTTATTTTTTAACCAATCTAGTTGATATTTGGCACACAAATCAAGCTTTGCAGATTCTAAAATTTTAAGACAAAAGTATTTTTTAAATACCGCCAGAGGGCACTTTACCTAAAACTTAAAATTTATTTACATCATAACTTTTTATTTTGACAGATATCGCAAAGCTGTGGGCGCCATCTTATAGACAATCAAAAACTTAAATAATAACATACTCTTTATTAAAGTCGATAAACCTCACCGTTTAGGCACCAATAGACATAAAAGTTTTCATCAACTTCAATCTCTCAAAACCACTCTCAACCGACAAAACTTAACCAAACGATTCTACAACAAAAAATAAAAAAAAACTTCATACAAACATATGTCCTAAACGTCTTAGTTTTTGAAGTACGGGGTGTGGGTGTGTTTATTTTTAAATATTTAACACCCCATAGTTCAAAAACTAAGACGTTTAGGACTATATGTTTATATGAAGTTTTTCTTATTTTCTGTTTTACAATCGCCCCGTAAAGTTGGTCGGTTGAGTTACTGGACACCCTGTATGTATGTAGGTAATTTGATTGAAATTGATGAAAACTTTGATGTCTAGCGGTCCCTAAACGGTGAGGTTTATCGACTTAAATAAAAGTACCTTATTTTCAGGTTTTGATTGTCTATAAATGGCGCCCCAGCTTACGATTTCTGTCAAAATAAAAAGGTTATGATGTAAATTAATTTTAAGTTTTAGGTAAAGTGCCCTCTGGCAGTATTTAAAAAGTACTTTTATTTTAAAATTTTAGAATCTGCAAAGCTCGATTTGTGTGCCAAATATCAAATGGATTGGTTAAAAAATAAATGCAATATGGCGAAAAAACCAAAATAAAATTGAACTCTGACGGCTTGTAACTCGAAAACGAATGACATTTTGAAAAAATTTATATGAAGCTCTGCCCTATTTTGTCAAGTAGAATCACCCCTTAAGTTTCGTGATCGATTTTTGAATCACCCTGTATATTCTAATGTTGGCGATATAAAATCTTAGAATTTGAAGTAAAAGTAAGTTTCAAAGTATTATTTTATTTTTATTTTTTTTTAATGTTAGCCGGCTAAGATACTTAAAGCGGCATTTACAATGCCGTGTTAATAAACTCAGGGTTAAATTATTATGTGGTTAAAGTCCTAGCTAAATGTTAAAAGCTGTCTAATGCATTGTCACCTAGATTTTCCAAATGTGGTTCACTTCTAGGGTAGAGTAAGTATACTCCTACCTAGAAGTGAACCACAAGATGACTCGACATTGTAAAAACCGCTCTTATTCTGTTTATGGTGTTTAAATAATGATTTGCGTATAGAAGGAACAGTTTAAAAATGTAAATTCGGTGCTCTTTGATAAGTAAAAAAAAATTACAAAAAAGTTAAAGCAAATAAATCGGCATGCTTGACTTCGCGGCCGCCTTTGCTATATTTCTTTTATGATATGCCGGTTGATGCAGCTGGTCATCGCACTATGGGATAGAAAAGAAGAATTTTTTGGTCAAAATTCTGAAACTTACCAATCTAACTTAAAATTAGGTGCCTTTTACTGATAAAATATTATAAATTATTACAAATGCTTTTTGGAAACCTAAAACTTATTATATGTTATTATAAATTTACACCCCCCTTAACATTATTATTTTTATTGTACATAATAAACAGTAATCCGATGATTATTATCTCATATGATATACAGGGTACGACAATAGGTATGATTTTTTAAATGGAATACCCTGAATATTATATAACCACCAAAAAATTCTTTTAAAATGCTTAAAAAAAATACTACATTTGATGTGTCTATCTCAATAAGTTTCGGAAATATGACCATCCAAATATGAAAAATAATTTTAAATTAGTCTTAGAAGCGTAATAGAAATACATCTTCCCAACTTTTTTTATTTTTTAACGTATAAAATAAATAAAAAACACTGTTTTTATTGGGTATTTTCTGTGGAATCCATATCTTTCATCAGAATGCTTTTATCTTTTAGGATATACAGTGTAGGACAAAACATATTAAATTTTAAAATGGAAAACCTTGTAAATTATAAAAAAATCTTGTATCTGTCCTTACACTCAGAAGTAGCAAAAAGTAGGAGGGCAATTGTAAGTACAAAAACTGATAAAGAAAAGGTAAAAAAATCTTTGCGAGACTTCGCACGACTGCATCGAAAACACAACAATAGCTCTTATTATTTAAACTCTTTTACTTTTTTTAGTAAACAAGGCTAATAATAAACTTAGCAGATTAAATGTTGTATATTTATGTTTACTTAAAATACATTTTTAAGTTTCTTATTACCTCAATAGAAGTCGTCACATCCTTTTATAATTTTGCGTACATGTAGTTTGGAGTATCTACTTTGAAATGCATGAGCCATTAAAATTTCAAAGTTGCTTTTTGGCCAAAATAATGGATTTCTATCCCATAGTGTATCGGCGCGTCGCTGTAAAGGATAGCGGCGCCTTTGTATAAAATAGTCCGATTGCAGGCGGCCTTTTTTATGTTTTTTGTATTATTTTTAAAGGGTACCGAATTTGAGCTTTTAAAATGTTCTTACTATACCATACCTTTGAAGAGTATACAGCCCTGGAGCCGTTTGAAACGCCTTTGAGTATAGAAACGTTAAATTCTGCTGGTATATCTCCAAAACCTGGAATTTTATAGGTTCCTGGACCTCTAGTAAATAATGTTCCTGTAGGAGAATATACGAGTTCTTCTAGTACAAATAATCCATACCCCTGCATAAAGGCACCTTCTATTTGTCCTATATCTATAGCAGGATTTATACTCTCACCTATAAAAAAAAGTGAAATCATTTTTAAAAAGTTAATTTTTTTTCGTATGTTTACCTAAGTCCATAACAATATCCGTTCTTAAAACTTTGTGATCTCCAGTAAGCGTATCTATTTCAACTTCGGAACAAGATGCACCGTAGGTAAAGTAAGAGAAAAGATTTCCTTCGTTCGTCTCCCAGTTATGTCCTAAATTTGGTGCTTTGTAGAAACCTTGGGCAGATAGACTAACTCTAATAAAATAAAAATATTTAGTTTAATAACCTGCTTATCAAATAAATGTTTTTTTATTACGCTTTTATTAGCTTGGGTTGTATGTATGTATGTACGTATGTATGTATGTATGTAACGGAATCTTTAAGCTTAATTTTCACCAACTTCCAGCAATTCGATTTCTTTGAAACTTTGCACACGTACCAAGGACCCATGACAATGCAATAATATGCAAACATTATCCCGTTATCCTGATTAGGATCGCCAGGATAAATAAATTCCTTTATAGATTTTCTGTAGGAGAGTAACAGAGAAAGAGCTAGTGCGCGATCTGCGCATTCGTGCAGTTTTGGACGTACTCTCAGCATAAGGCTGACAGAAACTTGTTCGGAGTAGTTGCGTTCTGAAACCCCATGCAACAGTGAAGCTTTAAATGAAATGATTAGATTATGAAATAGTTCGTGAAACATTTCAATATCACATGTCTGCAGAAAACTAATTGATATATCGAACTAAAAAATGAAAAATAAATAATAGTTTAAAAAAAACTAAAAAAACACGCTTTTATATGGAAATTGGAAAATAATTTTTCATTACAAAGAGTTTGTATTACAGTAATAAAAGGTCAAACAATGAATCATAATTATATACCTCAAAATAGAATTATAATAAAATTTAAGATAATAACAGAATAATTTACTTCAGAATAAACGCGTGGGGTGCTTAATATATTAAATGTTATAATTATTTCATTTGTAAATATCTATGAGGGAAAAGTTATGAAAAAATAGTAAAAACTAACCAGACAAAAATATTAAATTTTCTTAGGAAAAAAATAGAACTATGAATATATTTTTTTCCAAAAAAGCAGTTACCTACCATGCCGCCCAAATATCAATGGAAGAAAGAAAAAGTTGTTCATTAATATATTAAAGTTTATTATGAAAAAATAAAACTAAACAAAAATAATTTACCTGTCGAAATACGCAGCTGAAACCCAGTCTTTCCAGTTTCCCGAGGGATTTTTTTCCTTGTATGGCTTAAGACGTTCTTTTATTATATTACATGCATTCTAAAATAAATATAAACAGATAAAAAATATATCAGATAAAAAAATATATATTTTTTTGGTATAAACCTTATGAAAACCCAAATAATAATAAATTGTACCTAAATTCCCTTAAGATTATAATATTTAAATAATTATTTACACATGTGAAGGTGCAACACAGAAAAATATTTTCATGAGAGTTTTATTACAAACTAGTCGACCTGTGCCTACTACGTTGGGCGTTAATTATATTTTTCTCTGAACTTTTTGTTCTATCTTAATAAAATATAGCCTATAGCACTCATGAATAGTGTAGCTTTCTAATTGTGAAAGAATTTTTATGATCGGTTCAGTATTTCCGAAGATTAGCGGCTACAACTTTACCTCTTTAATATTAGTATGGATTTTTAAAACTTGCTTACCAAAACAGCCATTCCGTTTAAATCACTACCGGTACTAGCAGCAGTAGGACTCGTATTGGGTACTATTTCCGTATTGGTACTGTTCGTATGAATTTTATCTGTCGGTATTTCCAAGGCCCTACTGGCTACTTGTATCATCTTGGTATATAAACCTTGGCCCATTTCAATCCCTGAAAAAGTGTATTTTTAATTTTATAATTTTTGTATATTTATTCTGTTTTTTATTTTTACCTCCATGGTGAATAAGGACAGAACCATCAAGATAAACATTGACCAAGGCTCCACCTTGATTTAAAAGGCTACACCAAAAGCTATTCCAAATTTTGTTGGTATAAGACTTATGCCACGTTTTTGTAGCGATGTTGACTAAAAATTAAAGTGTATTAAATTTTAACCCCATTTTTATTTTTTATTTGTTATTGTGATTTTAGTCTCACTTAATTGATTTTTTTAATTAAAGTTTTTTTTGTTTCTTAACAGTACCACACATACCGGGTGTCAACGCATCTACTAGACAAGTCATAACTTCTGGAGTATTAAACATATCAAAATGAGACTTGGTATAAATAAATGGTATGGAAAGAGGAGAATTTTTGCATATTTCATACTTTTTCGTTACTTCCGGTTTAATCAAAAATGACACTAATTTTAAATTTTTAAATGGAACTCCATGTATATTTGAACATTTTTAGATTCCCGAGATAATTTTAAATAGTAATTAATATATATTTATCTTTGGACAAACCACGAAGGCTAAAAGCCTAAATACTAACGTACCTTGGGTGTCTTAAGCGAGGTAAGAGGGAGTTTGTTGACACGGGACATAAATACTTGAAGATTTGGGGGGAAGGAAAGACCTCCGCGGGCAGCAGGTTCCACATTCTAGAAACTCTAGGGATAAAAGAACGAACAAAGTGAAAAGTTCGGGGCCTGTCCAGTTCGACTGTATAGGGATGCATACGCGCGGCACCATGAGTTTCTCTGGTAGGAACCGTGAGAGGAGGAACTATACTGGACTAGGCGCGCTCGTGTCTGCTCCGGTTGTATCGGCAAGCGTCCAAGTTATGGAATGAATGGTGTGTGAATGGGAAGGAGTAGGGGTCAAGGTACAATAAGCCTTCAGGCTGCAGTGCACCACCTAGGGGGGCGGTCGTCGGCCTGGGTGGGATGACCCCGAAAGGGTGAAAAAAAACTATACTGGACAATTCTTAAGAGCACGATGGGCAAGAGAGGGAAGGCCTTCTGTAAGTGAAGGATCATTAATGAGACGAATAGCTCTTCTTTGAATAGAATCCAGAATGCTTAGGGTTGTGGGGGACGCCATGCCCCAGATATGAGAACAATATTCCAATGGAGGTCGGATTTGGGACACATATAAAGTGTATAAATTAGAAGCGGAAAAATACTTTTTGGCTCGAAAGAGAAATCCAAGCTTTTTTGAAGCTGCCGTGGCTATAGATACAATGTGTTTACGCCAGTTAAGGTTACTTTCAAATGTGACGCCAACAAGATTGAAGGTGTCTTTGCTCTGTAAAACTTGGCCGCTCATAAATAGAGGATGAGTATTTGATGACTCTTTTCGCGACAAGGAACATGATTGTGTGTTGGATGCATTAAAATGGACGAGATTTTTGGCGCCCCAATCCAATATTAAATTAAGATCCTGCGAAAGAGATATCTGCATCACTCTGCGTTTGTTTTCCAAGTCAGGTTTAGTGATGGGTTTAGGAACCTGAAAACTGGAGTGAAGGGTACTATCGTCGACGAAACTATGAATCGAATTAGTTGTGAACGAGAGCAGGTCGTTGATGTGAAGAAGAAACAATGTTGGTGCCAGAACTGAGCCCTGAGGCACTTCAGCATTTACTTGGTGAAAGCTTGAAGAATGACCCTCCACTTAGTAAATAAATTTGTATCTTTGGATTTGTCAAAAAATCCTTTATTCGAAAAGTGTTTCCATTTAAAAAGTATAGTTAGGCACGAAAATGTCAATTCACCAGATTGTTTCAATCCTATTATCTAAACTAGTCACTAAAACTTTAATATTGTATTCTTCTAACATCATCTGAGGTCCCTAGATTAATTTGCGCAAAACTAAAGTCATTTCCGGTTAAACCGGAAGTGACTGGGAAATAGAAAATATGCGTAAAAACTTCTCTGCTTATCCCATTTACCTATAACAAGTCCCGTTTTGATATGTCAAATACTCTAGAAGTTATGGCCTGTCTAAGAAATTCATAGACACCCGGCATTTACTAAATAATCTTTTGCTTGTCAGTGTATTATTTGTAATATTTTTTAGAAAATTTGCAGAAACTTAGATTTTGATCTAAAAATGTTTTTTGGCGGAAACGCTTAAAATATCCAGCATCAAAATTTAACTTAAAGCTAATCCTATTTTCACTCTATTTCCCCTTCTCCTTGCACACAATCCTTGATTTAAAGCTAAAGTGGCACACCAGATTTAATTTTCACCTTTTAAAACCCCGTTTTTCTAAGTATTTCAAGTGCGAAAGTTCACTTTAAAAGTATACATGGTGCCATCATAGCCCACTTAAAACGATTGAAAGTGAAGTTATGCATTTAATGCAAAAATAATGTAAAATACAAAAAAAATGGGTTTTAAAAGGTGAAAATCAAATATTGAATGGCACGTTAGCTTTAAATCAATAACTTTTGCAAAAAGGGAGAATATAGTGAAAATAAAATTGGTTTTAATTTTAACTTTGATGATGGATATCTCGAGAACGAAACGTTTCCGCAAAAAAAAAAATTATCTTTTAGACTTAAAATTTTATTAAAATCGGAGTTGCTGCAACTTTCTAGAAAATTACCAACTTACGTATTGTAGGTTTGAATATCCTGTTTTCTTCTATAATACTCTGACATATTAATACATTCTTTCCAACATTTATCCAGTGTGCAGTTTTCCAACAACTGATTATATGGAGTTAGGTCTCCCGTTTTATACAGATTTACCTGTAATAGAAAATAAATTAACATTTTTTGTCAGTTTACAAAACGAATAAAAACCATTTTATATTAACTATAGTTTTAAACAAAGGTATTGCGATAGAGTTACCTCAAAAATGATGATCCAGCCTATATTTAAATTTAAAAAATAACCTCAAAATTTTTGATACACCCTGTGTAATGGCAACCTCTATTTTTTACATTTTAAGTCTAGTTAATAAAATATGTGTTAAATTAATACAGAATGTACAAAAAAAAATTGAACAATTTTTAAAAATTTTAAATTAAATTTCTTATGGCTTTATTTATAACATTGAAGAAATAGTTATTTATTAGATAAGTGAGTTATATTACATATAAGTCACGCAAGAAAAGTTTAAGGTAAGGTAATTTTCTTAAATGACTTATATGTAATAACTCACGTGTCTAACACAAAATTTTATCCAACACTTTCGTATAAATCGTTTTTAATATCGAAAATAATTTGAAAACTTCATCCATTATTTGTTACTTGTCATTGTCAACACCAGCAACAAAATTTTGTATTTTTTGGAAAGCAAGCTTGTTTGGTTGTAATGCATTTTGTTGGTAACTACGGGTTTGTTTAGTAAACAACTTTGTAGACAAACATAAAAATGCTTTGCGAAATGGAAAATTGTGAAGTTCCTGCGGAAATTTTGGAAGAAGCTGCGGTAGCGACATGCAGTTTAATTCCAGAGAAGTCAAAACTAACGTACAATAAAGAATTTGAAGATTTTGAAGCATGGAGGAAAAGGCGAGGAGTTGGTACTATAAATGAAGATGTTATTATGGCTTACTTTCTGTTTTTATCGAAAAAAGTTGCTCCCTCATCAATGTGGACCAAGTATTCAATGATAAAAACGACCTTAAAAGTATATAAGAACGTGGATATAGGGAGGTATGGAAAAGTTGTCGCTTATTTGAAGAGCAATTCAAGAAATTTCAAACCGAAAAAGGCAAAAATTCTGGAGAGGCAATACATCGAAAAATTTTTGGCTGAGGCACCTGACGACGAGCACTTAATGTCAAAGGTATGAATTTACTTTAGTTTCTGGTATTAAATATTTATCTGTTCGGATTTTTATAGGTTGCATTGATATTGGGAATCGCTGGTGCATGCCGTTGTGACGAACTAACTCGCTTAAGTATTGAAGATATAGTAGATAAAGGCCAGTACATATATGTTTCTATACCTGATACCAAGACGAACAAATCGAGAAGCTTTACAATTTTAAAAGAAGGATTTTTGGTAAATGTGCTTGAATTATTTAGAAAATATGTGTCCCTAAGGCCAGAGAACACGCCTCACAAAAGATTTTTTGTCAACTTTCAAAAAGGCAAATGCACTAGGCAATGCGTGGGAATAAATAAAATTTCGAAAATTCCGAGAGTAGTTGCTCATTATTTGCAACTACCTGATGAAATCTTATATAGTGGTCATAGCATGCGGCGTTCTTCAGCGACACTTCTAGTCAACGATGGGGCCGATATCACCAACCTTAAACGCCATGGCGGGTGGAAGTCTTCTACCGTGGCAGAAGGATATTTAGAAGATTGCATCTCTAACAAGTTTGAGATTGCAAGACGAATACAGGGTGAAGAGCGCACCAAGGCAAGTACTAGTGCTGAAAGACTTCCTGAAGAACACTCCGCACAATGTAACGTTGTCCAAGATAAATCTAATATAACAATTACTGTTAATATAAACACGAATAAATTGTGATATAATATATTAGTTGTTTTATGTTATTTTTTTAATTGTGAAATGTTGGAAGTTATAAAGAATTAGTATAAGTCACTAGTGAGCTAAAGTCTATAATTCACTAGTGAGCTAAAGGGTACTTTAGCTCACTAGTGACTTATAGTACACTTTATATCCTCAAAATCTGATCAATTATGTAGATATTATATGTAAGTGTTGGATAAAAGATATTAAAGTTATACCGGGTGATGAATCACCGGGCGGGACATAGGAAATCCCATGTAATTTTTAATGGAGTCAATTATTGGCGCCCCTAATTATTTTAGAGAAAAATCTATTGAAGTTTATTGAAGAGCATGCAAATCTACGTCCATGGTAAAAACTTTAGATTTTTCGGTTAACCCGTTTGCTATTTAGATGCTAATATATTTTTAAAAATTGTTACATTATTATCGCCTCATATTTATGAACAACAATAAAAATTTAGTGCTTTATTATTATCAAAAAATCGTAGAGCGAAAATATTAACCATGAGTCATACTACTGAAGAAAAAGTATTGATGATTAAATGGTACTATCAAGGAAATAGTTACCAAAAGGTGTCAGACATGTTCGCTGCTCAGTATACGAATAGACCGATAAAATAAAAAAATTTGAGACCAAAGGCACAATGATAAATAACTGCAGATGTGAAGCTAGGGAGTCTCAAAGAGAAGAAAATGTAAGAGATGATAGAGACTTGGAAATTTTACTGCACTTGGAAGAAAATGAGGGAAGGTGAGTACAAGGAAACTTCAGGATATTATAGGAAAAGATCAATCAACAGTGCTCCGGATTTTGAAAAGGCATAAATACATTTCATACAAATATAAAAGACATTAAGTGCTAAGGGATGGGGATGAAATACGACGGCAGGAATTTTGTTTTGACATGATGGAAAGGGCAAACATGGACAGGGAATTTTTAAGAAATATTATTTGTTTTACTGGTGAGTGCACATTTACGTTAAACAGTGAACCCAATCATCAAAATTACCGATACTGGAGCAAAGAAAACCAACACAGATTTGTCGAAACGAGGACGCAATATCCACAGAAAGTAAATGTTTGGGCGGGGATTTTCAGACAACATATTATTGGATCATTTTTTCTTAATCAAAATTTAAACCAAATGGATGGCTGCCCGACACATAATACCCTGGCTGTTCGGGAATATTTACACAATGCTTTTAATGGAAATGTTATTGGCCTACATCATACCATAAATTGCCCAGCCAGGTCTTCTGATATTTCGCCAAATGACTCCTTCCTCTGGGGCCATTTAAAAGCATGATATACAATGATAAAAATTACTCTAATCTAGATGAGTTAAAAAATGCTATTTCTGCAGAATGCAATAAAATTTTAATTTACCAGTTAGCCAATGTAAGAAGACAATTTTATGAACGTCTGAGTTATTGTCTCGCAGTCAATTGAGGAATATTTGAAAATTTTCTTAAATCTTAAGTTTATTTCCAACATATGAATTATTGTGATAATATTAATAATTTATTGAAGCATGTAAATATTACCAATGTCATATGTTATTGAAATTTGTTACGCTAGTTTAGTTTAACTTAACTTAATTCGTTTGTATAAATACAACTTTAATCTTTTCACTGTACGATTTTTTGATAATAATAAAGCACTAAATTTCAAAATGACAACGTAATGTCACGCTAACTGGTATTTTTATTGCTGTTCATAAATCGTCCCTTGAGAGCAGAACTATTCTATGTCCAAATTTGGCGATTTTTCGATTTTAAGCCAAGGGTATTCATTAAAGGATGCTCGATAAGGTGCAGAAGTAGTGTATGTCCATATGGCATAGAAGAGAATAAAATTACAACTTATTAACTAGTCTATTTTCGGAAGCTTTGCCAGTTCAGAGCAGAATCATTCTATGTTTGATATGGTATACTTAATGTGTGTGCAATGTAGCATGTTAATGGAGATAGACTTGTTCTGACCTGTGTTTGGTTTTTAGTATATTGTGCGGGTGGAGATAGACTTGTTCTGACCTGTGTTTGGTTTGTTAGTATATTGTGCGGGTGGAGATAGACTTCTTCTGATTGGATTTTGCGTAAATAAAGTGTAATTTTTATGGGCATAAATTTGCTCTGATCTATTTTTTTTACATTAGCATAGTACATTTATGATAGACTTTTTTACGGTATTCCTTCTATAGAATAAATAATGAATAATCCAAGGATTCAAAAAATGTTTCATAACCTGCAGCAAAAAAAAGAAAATACGTGTTTAGGTAAGTAAAATAAATATTAAAAACTAATACTATCTTCTAGTCATTAAATAAAAATGTCTTATTGTGGATTTATAAAATATAAAAAATTATTACTTAATTTTTATTAGATATGCCGTGTGTTTTGGCCTTATCCAATTCGCTACAAAATTATTTAATCCCAGAAATTCTAGTATTTTGATATTTGTTCGGATACCAATATATTCCAATATTAAAATTTAATAAGTTTGTAACATATTCGAATTTACACTTTCCTAGTCTAATGTTCTGGTTAGTAGGGCCCATATTGCCATTTTGAAAACAAAAAGTTGGGGTAGCTGGGGGTTAGAGGGTTAAACAAAAATTTGAGGATATAATACAAGAATAAGGGTAAAGTTGTATGTAAAAAGTAAATTTATGTGTTTTTGAATTTTTTTACAAATGACGTACACAAGAAATATTAATTTTATGCGCCACTTTTGGATAACATGATAAAGTACTGAAAGACTAATTTTTTTAATTTCAGATCACAACATAAGTCCCCAAAAATCAACTTCAGATGTATCATCTTCTGTAAGAGATGTCCGTTCTTTGATGACCAGGTGTCAAAATTTGGTACCTCCCTCTTATCTGCAATTAAAGGAAACATCTACTAGCAACAGAGATGACCTATTTTTATCTTTTGTCGATATTGCATCAACAAGCCAGTTTTTTTCATCCGACTTAACCAAAGTCTGTCATGTAAAGGAGTCATTGGTAAACAAGGTTAATGTAGAAAGTACATCACACATGATGGAAAATAGGTCAAGAAGAGATTTACCTAATACATCTCAAAATGTTTTGCTTAACGATTTAGAACTATCCTCTTCAGAATCGGACCCGTTTGGTGGAGACGACGAGGATAATGATCCCGATTATGAAGTAGCCGCTCCCGTTGGCCATTATAATAAAATTCCAAATTATGACTCTGAGTCTGAGAACTCCGCTATGGAAGAAGTAAACGAAAATAAAAAGACCCGTAAATGAAAACGAAATTCTGTCAACTGGAAAAGAAATAAAATTAAATCATCTAGAAATAGCGGCAAATCTTACGTAAATTGGAAAGGAAAAGTAGAACCGGAAAGAAAAATTAGGGTTTCCTGTAAATGCAGAATGAAATGCTCTGATAAAATTACAGAAGAAGACAGAAAAAATATATTTATGGAATACTGGGGTCTTGCAGATATAAACAGGCAAAGGGATTTTATTTCTAAATTCGTCCAATGTAACAGGAAAGCGAGAATTCGGATCCGAACCAACGCAGATGAAATAAATGAGGATGCATCTTCCAGAAGATCATTTACATTCGTCTATTATCTTCAAATTAACAATAAGAAAATACAGGTCTGCAAAGTTTTTTTCTTCATACCTTAAGTATCAGCGCTCAAATGGTTAGGACTGTATTTAATAAAATTGGGTCTACAGGCGCTATACGTGAGGACAAAAGAGGTAAAGTGTGCAAAAATTCCATGTTAGATGAGTCGGTTAAACAATCCATCCGTGACCACATTAACTGCTTTGAAACAGTTGAAAGTCACTATTGCCGACAAAAAACAACACGTTTATTTTTTCCTGCAACTTTAAATATATCCAAAATGTACAGCCTCTACGAAGAATACTGTCAACACAACAATATTCGACAAAAGGCTACCGAAAGCTTGTACAGAACAGTATTTAATACTGAATTCAATATGTCTTTTTTCATCCTAAAAAAGATTTGTGCGATATTTGCCACGCATATCAAAATTCTTCCGCAGAAGAAAAATTAAAAATTGAGGAAGAATTTCAGTTGCGTGGCAAATGTCAAGATTTATATTAGTACTATTTACAACTCGACAGCCTTTGTCAGGTATTGGCTCTTTTACATTTTGGATATATTTAAAGTTGCGAAATAAACGTGTTTTGTCGACGGCTGCTGTTTCAAGAGCCAATGATTGGCTTGTTTAACCTAAGCATGGGAATTGCACGCTGTCACGTATGGCACCTGTAGGGTAATTTTATTAAATACGGTCTAACCGACTGAGCATACAAGGTATGAAAACTACTGAACTATATTATTTGAATGATAGACGAATAAATGATCTTCTGGAAAGATACGTCTTCATTATTTCATCTGCGTTGTCGAATCCGGAATACTTAAACCTGTTACATTGGTTGAATTTAGGAAATGAGATCGCTGCTGCAAGAGTTTGTGTTATGAAATATTTTTCTGATAATAACACTAACATCAGGGGCACAAATTCTCCCAGTTCTGAGAAACCCTGTCGGTTCTACTTTCCTTACCGGCATGACCTACAGATATTATTTCTTTCCCTACTTTCTGCAGTCTTTATTTTCATTACTAACGCTCGCCAGCGGAGATGAACTCAGAGAATACAATTTGGAATTTTGTTGAAACGCTAATCGGGATCATCACCTCGTCGTCTCCACCAAACAGTCCATTCGAGAGAGGCTAGTTAGTAAAGCAAGCATTTGAAGATGTGACCAGGCCGTCTCTTCTTGACTTGTACCACTGTCATGTGTGTACTTGTTTTCCAATGACTCCTAGCGCTATCGGATGGGCAACTGTCAATATCGACAAGATAAAGGTCAAATACTATTGCGTAGATGTTTCCTTTAATTACAGTACAGAACACGGCACCCTGTCGTCAAAGGCGGGCATCTCTTACGAAAGATACATCTGAAGTTGACCGTGATGAAATTAAAAAATTAATCTTTCATTTACCCATCTTGTTAAAGTGACGCATATATTTCTTATTATTGCAAGAAAAAACCTATTACTTTTACAACTTACTTGCTGTCTTGTATTTTGTTTTACTCCCAACCCTTCTTTTGTTTTGCCTGGCAATATGACCTTCAGGCATTAGCCCAGGAAATGGCAGGGCCGAGGCTATGTTACAGACGTATTGTAGGTATATTGACATCCCGCTAGGCTATAAAGAAACTGCTAGAGTCTGAGTTAAATGACATGGCAGTGAATTAAGGCCAAAACACGGCATATCTAATAAAAATTGAAATGACATAATTTTATATTTTATAAAATCCCACAATAAGCTATTTTATTTAAATAGTATTAGTTGCAATATTTTACTACTAAACTTTGCGTATTTTTCTTTTTTACGGAGTTATGAGAAACATTTTTTAGACATAGATTAATTCATTATTCACAGAATACCCAAATATGCATCATAAGCAATATATGCTAATGTAAAAATAGTCAGAAGTAAATTGCCCATAAAAAATACACTTTACGCAAAATCCAATCGAAAATATATCTCCGCGTATTACTGGCTGGAAATACGGAATAGAAATGAGTACCATAATATAAAGGAAACCAAGTGGGATCTATGCTCGATGGCAGCATTACACACAGAAACCTGCTGCTTATCAAGCAGTAGAGAGTGATTCTGCTGAACTGGCAAAGAAGCTCTGGAGCAGTAATGGGTGTGGTTTTGACTATGCTTCTGCCATATGAACATACATACGCGCCTTATCGAGAGCGTCACT
>JACEGR010010845.1:0-17295 GCA_014170235.1 Listronotus bonariensis | reverse complement strand
ACAGCTTATTCAGACAAACTTTAAGGGGCTAATTCTACAATAAAAATATGAAAAAAACTTCATATGAAATATATCTTATGTCCTAAACGTTATAAGTTTTTTGAACTACAAAATGTTTAAAAAAAATTAAAAATTGCGTTTTTTTATAATAAGTACTATCTCAATTTAGATATTTTTAAAGGGTTGGGAAACGCTTCCTATGCACCAGAAGACATGTTTTGGCATACAAGAAATTAATTTTTATTAGTGTCGTCCATAAGGGTTTAAGGTTAATTATTTTTTAATTAAAAAATGGTACGCTTCTGCATTTTGCTAAAATAAAAATAATTTTAAAAATTCTCATTCGAGTTTCGTTGATATCTTTTTTATTTGATGCACGGTTTTCAGCGTAAATAAATAAAAATCATTTCTTGGCACAGTCATTTCGTATCGACTAATATCAAATTCTACGGTGAAAAATTACCATTCGATTATTTATTCTGTAATTGGATAGAGATATGACCATGCCGAGAAATGGTTTTTATTTATTTACGCGAATACCGTGCATCAAATGTAAAAAAGTCAAGAGATCAAATTTGTTGTAAAAATAAACGGGAATCTAAAATAATATTTCTATTTTAAAAGAATGCAGTGACGTACCTTTTGTTCTTAAAAATATTTACCTTAAATCTTCTCATGGACGACATTGGTAAAAATATATTTTTTTCTTGTATGCCAAAAAATGTCTCTTGGTGCATAGGAGGTGTCTCTCAATTTTTTGCTTAAATATCCAAGTTGGTATAAAAGTTATTGCAAAAAAACAATATTTTTTTAAATTTTTAAACACCCTGTAGTTCAAAAAATAAGACATGTTATATAAAGTTTTTTCTTATTTCTTATTGTAGAATAAGCCCGTAAAGTTTCTCAAATAAGTTGGGAAACACTCTGTATAAATTAACTCTAGCATAAAAATTTGACGCAATATTAATATTTAGGGTTAAAGCATCTGCCCCTCGTGCTCTGTAACTCGATAGACAAGAAATTTCCTGTTGCCATATGATTTACATTGCATAGAAAGAAAATTTCTTCTCTATCAAGTCACAGAGTGCGGGAGCTGCATTTTAAAATTAAGTAGTTCTGCATTTAGGGTACTTTCATGCTAGTCAATATAGTGGCCTGCAAGCCCTAAAGGACTAAAACAAAAACTGGTAAACATCTTTATAAAAAATAGTCATAGGTAATATTAGGACTATTTGTGTGAAAAAGATAATATGGTCGTAATGACAAGGACAAAAATATTGCTTCGTTATAAAAATTGCGTCACAAAATATTTTAAATTGGTATCGTTTTAATTTATTAGCAAATTTAGTAAACCTAAATAATGTATTTGCAATTCTTATAAAAAGTCAGATTTGGTTTATTTGTAATGGATAATTTGAAATAGGATTTTTATGCTAAAACAAGAATTTTTAAAATTGAAATAAGCTTTTTCTTTAGTTTTATCAAAAAAACTTAATGTTGTAGAAATAATGCGTGTAAAAATTAATTTGTTCAGGGTTTAAATTTAAATTCTGACACCGACTTACTAACGATAACTAAAGAATTAAAAAAATGTTATAAGTTTGGTACTTCTTTTATCTATAACTTTTAAACATAACAAAAAGGAACAAATGAAAGTTAAAAAGTTAAGAAATATAAAAAAGTAAACTTTTCTTAAATAGAGAATTTTACACAGTTTACCTAACTTTATTTCTCCCAACTTTTTGATGTTCATTTGTTTTCTTTGTTATACTCAAAGTACAACAGATAAAAAACTGTTTTACTTTATTTTTTTTTCAAATCTGGCAGATCGTTTTAGGAGTACAGGGAGAGGCGCCTTTTCGTTGACCTTACTGGATATAGCGAAAACTAAAAGAGATATAACACATTTGATTGTGCAATCTATTTCGATTTTTAAAACAAATTTAATATTTAAAGTAAATTATGGCTAGCTTATTTAGTTTTAAAGATACGGAGGGTTTTTAAATTTTTGTCAATTTGGCCAACACCAGTACCTGCTTAATATTAAACATAGAAAGAGAAATGTAGATAGAACAGTTTGGCAGATTTTTACGTAGCGTCTATATTTTTTTTCCATTGACTTTTGATTTAGAGTTATAGCATAAGAATCAGTTTTGTTTTTATGCAAGCCCATACATAATATTTTTATTACCCAATAAAAAGGTACTTCCTAAAAGCCGTAAAAAAATATTTTAAAATATATATAAAATGTTATAGTTTTGAAAAATATACTTATTTTAAGAAGTTCGATAATAAAATTCTTTCACTTTTTAAATAAAAACACCCTGTACATTTTATGACCATTAGAAAGATATTTTAAAGAAATATAAGTTTTCAAATCTTAGTGCGTATATCTATTATTTTTTGAGATTTATATGGTCATATTTCCAAAACTATAAGAGATAAATATATTAAATGCAGCATTTTATTAAATCTCTCTTTGAAATATGTTTGCAACGGTAATATAATATACAGGGTGTTTTGTTAAAAAAAAATCCTTATGTGACGGCCACATCTTTGAAAATATTATTTTAATATACATATCAAATGTTATATTTCTGTTAGCTTTTTAAGAAGACCTTTTAACTAATCTACAAAATATACAGGGTGTTTCATTAAAAAAACTGTATCTTATAACTTTTAAATAAAAAGTCATTAAAAAAATAGATGCACGCCACTGTATTCTATACGTAAAAATTCCCAAACTTTTTGTACATTTTTTGTAATATCAAGTAAGTTACAAGTGCCTGGCCAAATTTTAAAAAAATGAACACTTTGAATTTCCAAAACGAATCAAGGTAGTCATGATTTATTTTCACCACCGAATTTGTTTCGAAAATCAAAATCGGGACTGCAATCCGACTTATTCTCTATCTTTGAGTTTTTGCTATAACCTACAAGGTTAACGAAAATGCGCCACCCTGTAATCTATTTAGTTTTATTATATTGATTTGCTTTTAGAAGATAGAATATTATATATATTTTGGTCAATTTATTTCTTGTAAAATTTAGTATACCATCTCGTCAGTTATTATTACAAAAATAATACACGCATCAACAAATTGTTCAAAAACATATAGTTTAATACTTTATAATGGGATAATGCTAAAAGGCTTTAAAAATAATATTTATTGTTTTTCGGTGGCGTAGAACGGGGGTGAGGGGGAGCGCCCCATTCAAAGGAATAATAAAATACTTTCTTAAAAAAACTTGATTTCATTTTTCATAAATCTTTTACAAAACAAAACAAAAAAGCTATTGATAATATACCCCTACAAAAAAAAGTATGTTATACACAAATTAAACTTCACATATTTTTCCATTTTATTCTGTCTCTCGTTTGATGTTAATTTTCAGAAGAGCGGCTTAAATCGCTACCTGTTTAATATAATAATAATTTAAAGCAAAAAAATTCATAGAAATTATTATTTAAATTTATTATATTATTAATATTATAATTTTAAAATTACAAATATTGTACAATATCTAAGAGGGGACTTATCATTAAACTACATTTGTATTTAAATATACAAAGGCAGAAAAAGCTTTTACTGATTTATAACACGTAGAATGTAATAAAAACACAAATTTTACTTTGTTATTTTGTCACATATTTTATATTGCTTTTTGCGTTACTGCAGTTTCGACATACTATGTCATTTTCAAACGACTTTTTAAAAGTGAATGAATTACAAAAAGTGCATAAATTTATACCTTATACCGTAAATTTAACATCTGGTTTATCCTTTACAATTGTTAGGTCCTATCTCTATTGTTACAAGTATATTGCTATAATAAACTTTTACAGTTAGTCGAAAATATTAAATAATTGGGAATTTTTATGTCTGTTTGCAGATTAAGAAGATTTACATTATTATTTTTATTGTGTTTATAAATTTCTATGTTCTCTAATATATCTAATTTTTTACTTTTTTGTTCTAAGTGTAAAATTTTTATACTATCTATATTAGGGAAAGAATGACCAGAGTCTAGAAAATGGTTTGAAAAATTTGAATTTCTTTTGCCTAATCTAAATGATGCGTAGTGTTCTTTAAATCTTTTTTCGAAGCTTCGGCCTGTTTGTCCTATGTAGCAACTATTGCACTCTGAACATTCTAGCTTATAAACTCCAGATTTTTTATGTTTATTAATCTTGTCTTTTACGTTAAAAAGGTGGTTGGATAATTTTTGTGATGGTTTAAATGCTATTTTCATATTATTTTTACTTAAAATATTTGCTATTTTGTCAGATATAGGTCCAAAATATGTAAGGGTTGTGTATTTTTTGTCCGAGTTGGATGCTTTTATTTTTGGGTATATTTTACTTATGGTATTTAATTTCTGTTTTTTGTTAATTAGGTTATTAATGTGTTTAATTTTGTAGCCGTTATTTATGGCAATCGATCTGATGGTATTTAGTTCTTTGTTTAATTTGTCTTGTTCTAGTGGGATGGCAAAGGCTCGGTGAACCATAGATCTATATGCTGAAAATTTGTGGCTATTTGGGTGATTAGAGTTACTAGGAATGGTTGTATCTGAAAATGTGGGTTTTCTATAAATATCAAATTTCAATTTATTATCAAATTTTGTTATGCTTATATCTAAGAAATTAATACAGTTATTTTCTTCTTTTTCTACTGTAAATTTTATTTTTGGATGAATGGAATTTAGGTGGTTTAATGTAAGTTGT
This sequence comes from Listronotus bonariensis, assembly GCA_014170235.1. Taxonomy (NCBI): domain Eukaryota; kingdom Metazoa; phylum Arthropoda; class Insecta; order Coleoptera; family Curculionidae; genus Listronotus; species Listronotus bonariensis. The sequence goes on along the minus strand of JACEGR010010845.1, from coordinate 12,566 downwards.
AACTCTTCATCAGTTCCGGTAAAGCAAACAAGGATATCATCCACGTATCTATACCAAAAATGTATGTGTTTAGCAAAAGGTGTATTTAAAAAATTTTCTTCAAGTTTTGACATAAATATTTCAGCAAGTAACGGGCTAAGGGGTGATCCCATTGCTAGACCATCATTTTGTTTATAAAATTTGTTATTAAACTGAAAGTAACTACCGTTAATGCAGAGTTTAAGTAATTCTAAAATTTCTTGATGTTTTACTATGTTAATATTTTTTTCGAAAAGCATTTCATCTATAATATCTATACAATCTTGGTTTGGGATATTCGGAAACATATTTGTGACATCAAATGATATTAACGTGGAGTTATTTAAAAGTGTTTTATTTTTAAGGTGATTGGTTAATTCTATGGAATTTTTACTGAGAATTTTGGCGTAAATTGTAAGACTTCCCTGATAATGTTATTAAGTTTTTCTGCTACTTTTTGTAAAGGAGTGTTTACATAGGAAACAACCGGTCTTATTGGTTCCCCATTTTTATGTATTTTTATTAGGCCATATAACATTGGGGGATGGATTTTTATTTATTAAGAAATACTTTTCTTTTTCATTTAAAATGCCCTGAATATCTTTAATTGTGTCTTTTAATAGTTTTTGAGTTTTTTCGGTGGGGTCGTTTGGTAGTTGAGTAGGTTGTTCTTTTCTAGGAAGTCGTTTATTTTACTTATGTATTGTTCATTTTTTAAAATTACTATAGAATTGCCTTTATCTGCTTTTGTGATTGAAAGATTATCCGTTTGGATTTTTTCTTTTAATGACTTTAGAATCACTTGCTGCTGTGGAACTGATGGCGAGTTGTTAGGATTTTTATAAGGTTTTTTATTTTTTCTTTGGCGGAGTTTGAATTTTCAGAGTTTTGTAAGGATATTTCTACTTCAGCTACTATAGTTTCTAAATTATTTTTTATTTGTTTATTAAAAGGATTATATTTTGGACCGTTTAGATCTACATGAGTAAAGTTATCCTATAAATATCTTGTATCAAGTCAAAAAACTTAATGAACTTATAAAGTCAAAAAATTATTATAAAAAACAACCTCAAATAGAACACAAAAAATTTAATGATAGAGTGATAAACTTATCAGAAACTCAATTTTCAGAACAAGAAATAGATTTACTAAAAAACGGTCCAAAATATAATCCTTTTAATAAACAAATAAAAAATAATTTAGAAACTATAGTAGCTGAAGTAGAAATATCCTTACAAAACTCTGAAAATTCAAACTCCGCCAAAGAAAAAATAAAAAACCTTATAAAAATCCTAACAACTCGCCATCAGTTCCACAGCAGCAAGTGATTCTAAAGTCATTAAAAGAAAAAATCCAAACGGATAATCTTTCAATCACAAAAGCAGATAAAGGCAATTCTATAGTAATTTTAAAAAATGAACAATACATAAGTAAAATAAACGACTTCCTAGAAAAAGAACAACCTACTCAACTACCAAACGACCCCACCGAAAAAACTCAAAAACTATTAAAAGACACAATTAAAGATATTCAGGGCATTTTAAATGAAAAAGAAAAGTATTTCTTAATAAATAAAAATCCATCCCCCAATGTTATATGGCCTAATAAAAATACATAAAAATGGGGAACCAATAAGACCGGTTGTTTCCTATGTAAACACTCCTTTACAAAAAGTAGCAGAAAAACTTAATAACATTATCAGGGAAGTCTTACAATTTACGCCAAAATTCTCAGTAAAAATTCCATAGAATTAACCAATCACCTTAAAAATAAAACACTTTTAAATAACTCCACGTTAATATCATTTGATGTCACAAATATGTTTCCGAATATCCCAAACCAAGATTGTATAGATATTATAGATGAAATGCTTTTCGAAAAAAATATTAACATAGTAAAACATCAAGAAATTTTAGAATTACTTAAACTCTGCATTAACGGTAGTTACTTTCAGTTTAATAACAAATTTTATAAACAAAATGATGGTCTAGCAATGGGATCACCCCTTAGCCCGTTACTTGCTGAAATATTTATGTCAAAACTTGAAGAAAATTTTTTAAATACACCTTTTGCTAAACACATACATTTTTGGTATAGATACGTGGATGATATCCTTGTTTGCTTTACCGGAACTGATGAAGAGTTACAACTTACATTAAACCACCTAAATTCCATTCATCCAAAAATAAAATTTACAGTAGAAAAAGAAGAAAATAACTGTATTAATTTCTTAGATATAAGCATAACAAAATTTGATAATAAATTGAAATTTGATATTTATAGAAAACCCACATTTTCAGATACAACCATTCCTAGTAACTCTAATCACCCAAATAGCCACAAATTTTCAGCATATAGATCTATGGTTCACCGAGCCTTTGCCATCCCACTAGAACAAGACAAATTAAACAAAGAACTAAATACCATCAGATCGATTGCCATAAATAACGGCTACAAAATTAAACACATTAATAACCTAATTAACAAAAAACAGAAATTAAATACCATAAGTAAAATATACCCAAAAATAAAAGCATCCAACTCGGACAAAAAATACACAACCCTTACATATTTTGGAGCTATATCTGACAAAATAGCAAATATTTTAAGTAAAAATAATATGAAAATAGCATTTAAACCATCACAAAAATTATCCAACCACCTTTTTAACGTAAAAGACAAGATTAATAAACATAAAAAATCTGGAGTTTATAAGCTAGAATGTTCAGAGTGCAATAGTTGCTACATAGGACAAACAGGCCGAAGCTTCGAAAAAAGATTTAAAGAACACTACGCATCATTTAGATTAGGCAAAAGAAATTCAAATTTTTCAAACCATTTTCTAGACTCTGGTCATTCTTTCCCTAATATAGATAGTATAAAAATTTTACACTTAGAACAAAAAAGTAAAAAATTAGATATATTAGAGAACATAGAAATTTATAAACACAATAAAAATAATAATGTAAATCTTCTTAATCTGCAAACAGACATAAAAAATTCCCAATTATTTAATATTTTCGACTAACTGTAAAAGTTTATTATAGCAATATACTTGTAACAATAGAGATAGGACCTAACAATTGTAAAGCATAAACCAGATGTTAAATTTACGGTATAAGGTATAAATTTATGCACTTTTTGTAATTCATTCACTTTTAAAAAGTCGTTTGAAAATGACATAGTATGTCGAAACTGCAGTAACGCAAAAAGCAATATAAAATATGTGACAAAATAACAAAGTAAAATTTGTGTTTTGATTACATTCTACGTAAAATGTATTGTCACAAAGTAACGGACTACTCAATAGATGATTTATAACATTTTACAGTCAAATCTATCGGTCAGCTTTAAAAATGCATTAAATGCGTGAATTTGAAAAAGAAAGTACGTTTTTGTCTGGGCTTTTAGTAACTTACTTAATAGTGTTTATTTTTCTATAAATTTTAACTATTTTTGTTCAACCTTTGGTTTACCCAAAAAGGTAACACATTCTGGATTTTAAAGATAACTATAGTTTGGCCGCTATAAATTGATAATAAATACCTAGTAAGTAACTCCGGTTACTGTAGTCTTAAACCAATAAAATACATTTTTTATTGTGGTAACTAGGGTTACTGACTTTCTAAACCAATGAAATACGTCTTTTGTTCAGGTGTTTTTCTCAATTTATAGTGAACAGAGTATAGGTAAAAAATATTTACAATTTTTTAGCAGTTATGGACATACATTAATTATAAACTTATTAGTCAAAGTTTTAATATTTTATATCAATATGAAGGTTTAGATACAGTGTTTCACAATTTAACTTTAGTATACCTGTAATTTTTTTATTTAAAAAAACAGTGATTATTTGTAAAAAAATTCTTTATGGTACGAGATTCGAATAGGAGGCGACCCTTACCACTTTATTTACCGGATAAAAACTGTTTTATATTAAAGGTGTATTTTAACAAAGGTATTGCCATAGGGTTGCCTTAAAAATTAGGTCAAGGCCTTATTTAAATTCAAAAACTACCCTCAAAATTTTTATCGTACCTTTTATAATGGCAACCCTTTTATTTTTAAATACGTAGGTATGATAGTTAACAATATACAGGGTCTTTCAAAAAGTTTAAAACTTTCCTTTTTTAATTGGTTCATAGGCTTGACCCAATTTTTTTAGGCAATACCTTTTTTAAGTACCATCTTTAATATAAAACAGTTCTTATCCAGTTAACAGATGGATGAAGGTCGCTTTTTATTCGAATCTTGGACTATTACTTAAAATGTAAAAACTTTACTAAAATAGTCGTTAGATATACAGGGTGGTTCGAAATCGCAAAAATATGTCTTTAACAAATAAAAAAAAACAAAATAATATTTCTTAGAACTAGCTAATAAGATATCACGAACAAGTAATTGACGGTAAATACCTGATTTTTTTTTTTTTTGGTTATGGTTCCTAGAAAAATTAGGGTTAACTTAAAAAATATTAATTTTAAAGAATGTTTTATTTTTTAACAATTTAGTAAAAAAATATTCACAAGGTAATTTAAAACTACAATTATGTTACCTTGAAAAATAAAATAATATGGTTAAAAATATTTTAAAAGCTACTTTTTCAAATGGCAAAAAAATTATTAAAAATAAGGAATTTTGTTAAATAAACCCCAATTTCTTTTGTTACTGCTTACAGAAATTATAACTAAACCTAATAAGGTTTAAAGTAAAATAAATTATTTACAGGGATAAATATTTTATTCCTCAATAGTTAAAAGCGATAAGAAACAAAATTATTGATTATTACTTTTTAATGCTTTTTAATAAAGTAGTTTTAAAATATCTAATCTATTTTTTTTTATTTAATAAAGTAATACCTTTACGGTTTTGAAACTTCCTGTCTATTGTGGAGCGATTTAAGTAGTAGCTTTAAGTATTTTAAATTGAGGTTTTAATATTTTTAAATTTCAAAAAAAAATAAAATAGGTATCCACTTTTTCATCAACCCTTTTTTTTAAATTCAAATAACCGATTTAAAATTAAAAAAATTAAGTGTCAATTTTTACGTAATAAATTACCTTTATTTTATAAGTTACACACGTTTGTACTGTTTCTTTATTAGGCATTACTTAGTAGTTTAAAAAATGTTCTACTTATTTCTGGTTAGTAGTAATTTTTTTAGTTTAGTTTAATAAACAAAAGTCGGATCCTATACAAAAAGGCTTATTTTTATTTAATTTATTGCTTATTTAACTAACTGGTATTTTGAATTACTATCTATAGAATGACAATAAAATTAAGGATATACAGGGTGATTCAAAAATCGGTCTAAAACTTACGGGGTGATTCTACTTGACGAAATAAGGGTAGAGTTTCATATTTTTTTTCAAAATCTCATTTGTTTTCGAGTTTTAAGCCGTCAAAGTTCACATTAAAGTTTTAATCAATTCCAATCAAATTACCTACATACATACAGGGTGTCCAGTAACTCAACCAACAAACTTAACCAAATGATTCTACAACAAAAAATAAGAAAAAAACTTCATATAAACTTATGTCCTAAACGTCTTAGTTTTAGTTAAAAATTTATTTTTTTAAATATTTAACACACCGTAGTTTAAAAACTAAGACGTTTGGGACATAAATTTTTTTCTTATTTTCCGTTGTAGAATCGCCCCGTAAAATTTGTATGTTGAGTTACTCGACACCCTGTATGTATTTGATTGAAATTGATGAAAACTGTGATGTCTATTGGTGCCTAAACGGTGAGGTTTATCGACTTAATAAAAGTTCCTTATTTTTTAAGTATTGGATTGTCTATAAAATGGCGCTCCCATCTTTGCGGTATCTATCAAAATAAAAAAGTTATAATGTAAAAAGTTTTAGGTAAATTGCCCTCTGGCGGTATTTAAAAAGTACTTTTTCTCAGAATTTTAAAATCTGCAAAGCTCGATTTGTGTGCCAAATATCAACCGTAACTTGAAAACGAAGGACATTTTGAAAACAATTTATATAAAGCTCTACCATTATTTTGTCAAGTAGAATCACCCCCTTAAGTTTTGTGATCGATTTTTGAATCACTCTATAAATATAGCATAGGAAAACACATTTAAAAATTGTTGCTTGACTGGGCCTTTTGCCAGCTAAATGGATAAAATAGATAAAGTAGACATTTTATTTTTGTTAATTAAATTTTTATGTTAAAGATAAAATCTGATAAAAACAAATTATCATTAAATGTTTTAAAAAGCTTTTTCTTCCTTGTTTCTACTCTATGTATATGACAATTAATTTGTAGACTTATTTTGTCAACTTATAAAAGCGTAATTTGGTAATATTTTCTTGTAGAAAACAAAGCAGGGTAATTGACTTTTAAAAAATAAACAGTTTGTTTTTCAAAATAGGGTTTTGTTTATGTCTGGACAAAATTATTATTATTATTAAGTATTTATTCAAATGTAAAAAACAGACAGGGAACTCAATAATAAAATAGGTTTTAAAGATATAAGGTTTTGCATAATATATTACATCTTGTTATGAAAGATGTAAGTAAGGAACTATAAAGGCAAAAAACCAATAAGCGTTGAAATTGCAATTAAAATTTATAATTTCATAATTTCAAATGAAAAATTATAATACCATCCAAATCAAATTTTTAATGAAGTGAGAAGAAAAAAACCTAATTTTTCTGGAAGTCTGTAACAACTTTTACATTACTTTTAAAATAACCTAATTTTAAAATATAAAAAGTGGGAGCAAAAGTAAACACAGGAAAACGCGTTTACTTATTTGTGGCAAACATACTTTTTAAATTAAAACGACTTACAAAGCAGTACCTATGGATTATTTTTAAAAATACATGCATCAATTAAATACCAGGCAACTAAGCACTTCTGTCATTTAACTTCAGTAATATTTCATTTTCGAGTACAATATATCATTTTAAAATCATAATAGTTTACTGCAATATTGAATTTGCTAGATTAAAATTCTGCACTCGATCTTTTAGTTTGCAGTTCATTTAACTCGTATTGTGGAAAAATGGAATTACAGCAAAATAAATTACAGTTTAATATCTAGGCCGTATTTGAAATACTAAAAATGATATTAGTTATCCTAACTATTACTATATCAATCATATAACCGAACAAGGTTGGCCAAATTTAACGTTTCTTATAGAAAACTCAGGTTTCTTTATGTTTATAGAAAAGGTGACTTCTGTTTGGGGGCTTTAATTTTAAGCCTTAAAGCTTAACTAAACTAAGACGTACTGGTGAAAACCGCAACTCGCAAACTTGCGTGGTTTACTTGCTTCAGCGTTTTTTTTATTTTAGTATTTTCTATAATTCTTTATAATTTTAATTTCAAAAAAAAAAATATTTTTGAAAAGATATTACCACAGCAACTTTTATGCAGGATTTAGATATGTCTAAGAACTTGTTAATTAGGTTTTAGTAGCATGATAATTTTTATTTATTAGGGGCGTCCTCAGCTAATGGTCCAGGTGGGGGGCAAGTTGATATGGAGAATGAGAAAAGTATGAATTGTAGAAAAATTGAGAGCACATGTTGATTTTTACTTGTAGTACGAATTTTACATCTACGGCGTACGTTGTATTAGGTGTTTTAGTAATTATTATCATGGATTCCTTTAAAAATCTGCAATGAAGAAAAATGTACAAATTCGGTTTTGTTGTGTCTAAGGCTCACGACTAAATAACCTAGAACTTACGTTTTGTGTATTTATAAAATTACTTGGAACTCTGACTGTTAACCATTCTATGTTTAATTTAGGTTGTTATACAGGTTGTTTCACAACTTATCCGACAAATTTTAAGGCAAATTCTACAATAATGAAAAAAACTTCTTTTAAACAATGTCCTAAACGTCTAAGTATTTGAACTACAGGGTTTTAAAATGTTTTAAAAATTATTGTCTTCTAATAATATCTTTTATACCAATGCAGATATTTTTAAAAAATATAGGGTAAATGAAAAACTTTCTTGCACTATTTGTTTTACGTTTCAACTATATAAATAGTCATCTTCAGCGTTACATAAAGTTTATTCTTAAAAAGAAAATGTCATTTATATATACATAATACTATAATTACCTAAAAAGGAAACTATTTAAAGAAAAAACATTTTATATGTGTTTTTGATTTTAATATGCCGAAAGAGAAAAAAAAGGAGAAAAAGTTTGTATTAGGTATAGGGTTTTTTAAAAAGAAAATTAGATAGCTTACCTTAGTTAGTTGGCTTTACCACCTTCTTGGAAATTAATATAGGGTAAAATTGTTACATAGACTTTTACTGGCATTTTTACCGTACATGAAACAAAAAATCAGTATCGTCCATGAGAGCTTTAAGGTAAATATTTTTAATTAAAAAATGGTACGTCACTGCATTTTTCTTAAATAAAAATATTTTTTAAAATGCCCGTTTAGTTTGTATTAAATTTAATCACTTAACTTTCTTTATTTAATGCATTTTCCCGTAAATAAGTAAAAATCATTTTATTACGCGCTGTAACGACGACGAGTAAAAAAACTGTCGAATTTGGTCCAGCCACCCAAGCAGAAACTTAAACAGACGAGATTACGTGATGTGGTCGACTTAACAAGTAAAATTAATTATCCCTAATGTGTCATAAATTGCTTCTAACACAAATTGCTATTTTATTTAACCCGTTTTCCCATAACAACTAACTTGAAATCTTTACTTTGAAAACGTCTGCCACCTAACCATTTTATACTACGGTTTGGTAAAGAGCTTGTAACTAAACCCTTTTCATTTTGTTGATGTTTATGTACCTTTTCGTTTATGTTTTTATGGTGGGTGGGCAAACAAGTCAAAAATTTAAAAATCGAAAAACACTACGTTTGAATACTTTTAATGCTAATAATTTTATAATAAATTATTTGTGTACTATTTACTAGAAATGCAGGTTTAGGGTGTTCTAAACGGTTTTGTGACATATCCTGTTTGGACCGATGAATGCAGGAACTTAAAATGTGGACAAAATTACCTTGTACTCATTTTCAGTAAATGTTGACTTATACTCGTTTGCCCACTCACCATAGTATTGAAAAGTATTCAGATCTCTAAGGAAATGTATTTACTACAGCAACAATAAGAAACTTTATTGTTTATGTTGTATGTTTTCCAAAAAGTTCCATAATATCCCAGTAGGTTAGTCATTGTTTTAGCAACAAAATTAAAATATCTTGTGTTTTCATTTTAGGTTCGTAAGATCATAGGAAAAGTAGAAAAAATTGGGACAAATTTACTAGTTGCTGTGGTGGAGACATTTAATTCGTAAAATTTCGCGAAATGCAGACTTCTACGACAATGTGTAAATGTACACAGCGATAAAGAAAACTAAAACTGTTCTTGATTTCAGTTGCTTTATTGCAGCAAAAAGTTAAAACATTAACATTTGTTCTGCAATCCTGGAACACAAAGGCAACGTTTGGTAACGAAATGATCTTATTGTTGCTTCGTTGAATACGTACCTTAAGCCTAAAAATATTAATTAATACAATGCTTCTGATTACTTATTATAAATACGAACATTAATAAAAAAAAGTCCTTTTTTCCAACAATATTTTATTTTAATCTGATATTTATAATTTACTAGTAAGGCTCTAATTTTTTAGAAGAGCTGTACGATATTTTTGTTGGCGTCATGTAAAAAACTTTTTATTAGTAATTTTATAAAAAAAATGTTACACCTTATAAAAATTTTTGCATGTTCCAAAACCAAAAAGACAACCGTCCGGTCTTAAGCATCAGTCATCTACAAGGTCATGCCAAAAATTTAATTTTTGAGCCGAGTAAGAGTAAAAGTACTTTAATTTTTGCTAATATCGAAATGTATTATAAGAAAAGGTGTTTGGATATAAAAATAACTTTCAAATTTGATTATTTAGTTTTTCTTGTTCTGCATTATTAGTAAAGATTTAGGTTTGTACATTAGTGCAATACATTTTGTAATTGAAAATTACATAGTTCACATACTTTATAAATAATAATAAAGCGCCGGTAATAACAAATTTACCTAGATCTTCGGCGGCTTTAATATACGTTAATAGATAAAATCGCCGAACGGCGGTTTTTATCTTATACAATACCGCCGGCGGTTGTTTAGCAAGTGCCTTAAAAATAACTGAAGATCCAGATGAACCAAAACTGACCAGAAATAAAACTAACCAAAGTATTTATAAAAAACCAAAATCAGGTTAGATCCTTATATTTTAGAATCAGGAATCTATTTTTCGCACCTTTTGGAGACACCTTGTATATTTTTTGACATGTGTAATTTTTTTGAAATGCCTTAATTGTCACATAAAAATATAAAAGGATACATACTTATATTAATACCGGGTGACACAGGATGTTGTAAATCCCCGATTTGTGTTTTTAATACTTAAGACTAATAAAAACTTACAGTAATATTATAAAAAAAAAAATAATATTTTGAACATTATTACCACCTTAAAGTCACTTCCGGTTTAACCGGAACCGGTTTCATGAACTTTTTTATTTTAAAAGCATGTACCTATTTTTTTCCTTATTCGTATTTTCTATACAAATATCTTTTTAATAATATATCATACAGGGTGTCCTTTTTAAAATGGCGCTCAAAGAATAGTTTTAAAAAATCAAGTACCGCCATTATTTCTGTTTTAAATAGTTTTTTTGCTAATTTTGCTGTTTAAATAAAATAATGAACCATTTTACTTTTACTGGTATTAATATATTTATTTATTCTTTTTTAATAAATCACCTACATTTCGTAATTTTATTATTTAATGTAATTGATAGAAGACAATTCAAAATGTTTTACACATCTTAAATAGCAACACCCCTATTTTCTTTTATTTTTAAATTCTGCACTGGCGGCAATAGATTATTTTTTTACGACATTTTAATAACTTAATTCTTAAATCAATGATCTATGGCCACAATCTTGAAAATAAACAATATAATATGTTATGATATTAGAAAGTCATTTTAGTGCAGATTAAAAAAAAATGTGCATTTAAATTTTTTTTAAATTTCGAATTATCTTTCATCAATTACATTAAAAAACAAAATTACAATATGTAAATGATTTTTCCTACGACCACTTGTGAAAATAGCAAATAGCAGACTGGTTTCATGCATAGAAAATGCGTTATATCACACTAGTGTTGCAAAGTACTTTACAGCACTAGTGTTGCAAAGTACTTTACAACACTCTTGTGATATATATTATGATGTCATTTTAAAAACTGCTATTGGTTTTGCAAGTGACATATTTATTGTAGTGACAGTAAAAAAACTTTTTACTTACCTTAAACAGAAGTAACCCAAATTAGCGAAAATCATCTTATAAACGTTAAGTTACTACACATTATAAGCTTTCTTCTAATATTAAAAAGAGTAACAATAAAATTTCCGAAAAAATAAAAACATAAACAAAAATAGACATAACCACAAAAACAACTTTCATTGACCGGTCGCTCAGTGGCACAGTGTTGTCACGTAAGTAGATCAAATTAAAAATCTCCTTTCTACCTTTGAGCACGCACACACTATAGAGGCAGCCTTGCCGCTGGACCGTTCGACCTAAAGCACCAGAGAAAAACTCCTATAGATCAAATTCCTTTCTCTCTGTCTTCGTGTACTCAAACAACTAGTAAAATCTTTTTTTTAATCCCTTAATTAAACCTGAGGCTAATACACACTTTATGAATCCACTTTCTTTTATCCATTCATAAATAGAATCAGACCCTTCCGACGTTGCCAAATGCTTTCCATATTTTGCATGGTATAACTGACGTTTAGTTGTCGTTTTTTTCTTACTTTTAGGACTTTAGGTTATGCATTTATAATTTTCATATTATTTATATTTTTCTTAAAAATATGCGGAAATAATGTAATTTTTACTTAACTTTACATGTGATGTTCAGTTTCATTAACTTGTTTTACCAATTTTACCCCACCCAGCACCCCTTTTCACTCCCCGGTCCCGTAAGTTTGTTTACTAATATTTTTTAAAAACGAAATATTTTGGATATGCGTCACTTACGTTTTATTTAGAGGAGTATCTAAAATATGTAAGTATCAATAATTTTTAAAAAATCCCTAAAATAGCAGAAAACCGTATTAAACTATTACCTAACCAAACCATACAATTTTTAATAAGTGAGGGCGTTTTTAAATTTCAAAATGATGAAAGTTATATAATGCTTCTAGGTAGGTGATTTTCGATGTAAAAATATTGTCAAAACAGTATAATATAGCAGTGAGGAAAAGTACATATCACACTAGTGTTGCAAAGTAAATATCACCCTAGTGTTGCAAAGTTCTCAATTGTTTTTTATTTTTTCTGTAAAGACAAACTTTAATTTCTTTTTTTTGGTGAATAATTTGTGGTCGTAGGAAAAATAGTGTACAGTACTCGTGTGAAAATGACTTTCTTACACTCGTGGGTTTGTCGCACTCGGCTAACGCCTCGTGCTACAATATTCCCACTCGTGTGAAATTAGTCATTTTCCACACTTGTAATGTAATATACTAT
>JACEGR010010844.1:0-17299 GCA_014170235.1 Listronotus bonariensis | reverse complement strand
AATAGCTTAGTGACATATTGTTCAAAAATGGCCCGATACTTCGGTTTTTGAGTAGAAGCAAATGCTTTATACAGTGAATAAAGTATGTCAACATTAGTAGATTTTTGAACAGACCCACCTCAAAAAGTCCTGCTGGCACCCCCACCCCCCTCAAAGTTGGTTAAGGGATTGATATAGTTTTTTCTAATATCTTCTAAACGGTAAATGATAAAAAACTGATTTTAGTGTCGTTAGATAGAGCACAAAATTCTGCAAAATAGTAATAATTAAAATTGTATTTTTGTTTATTACGTAAGAATCTCCAATATAAAAAAGTTGGAGGGGAGCATCCACCAGGCATTTTTTACGATATATCTTACAAACACTATAATACCTCTCAATTAAATACCTAGGATCAAAATAAATCTAAAATTTATTTGGTTGGGAAGTTAAGGCGTGCTATTTTCATATATTTCTTAACATTTTACACTTCTTTTAGATTTTACAACCATTCTTTATGCTAAATATGTAATCTCACAATAAAAGTTTAGTTTTCAAGAAATAATTCTATTTAGATTTTCATTTTTAGTTCTCATTTCCCTAAAATTAGTATATATTTTTCCGCATTAACCTATTCCAATTTAAGAAAAAAATAGACTTCTGCCAAATAGATTTTAATACACCATTAGCACTAGATTACCAATATCTAGTCATTAAAATATTAATAAATTTCAGTATAAACCACATTTTACCCTTTTTATTAATGTTTTATGTATATTTACTCTTACTTTAACATATTATCACTTAAAATGGATCAACTGTTTATAGTAAAGGCCCAAATAAAATTTTAAACATTAGTTTTTACCTATGGTGCTTGTTGTGCCCACCAAAATGGCAATCACCAACTGCCGCAGCTTTTTGAGATAAACTACTATCCATAATAAAATACTTTGTATAATTCCCCTCGCCCGTAACTTTTTAATTAATTTATGTATTATATCGACATAGTGATTCAATAAGAAATTAACCTAAGAGAAAGTGAAAAAAATAAGCTTTAGGTAAGTTTTATTATGCATTTGTCTTCTTACCTGACGCAACAAGTAGCCCTTCGTTTTTTACAGTCCCTACAATCCATGGAACTTTTTGAAATTCGCCAGCTTCTACATATTCCACGGGATATTTAGTTAAAATTGGATTTGGATTTCTTTCTGTCTTATTTTCAGTAACCGGGTAAAATGTAAAATAAGGATAATTATAAAAAAACTGGAATAAAAAAAAATAGTTTTTACCAACATAGTTAGAACTCCCCGAGTTAAAATTTTCTATATACTATCGATATTTTGTTTGTTTACATTCTAGGTGTATTAGGTTGTGTTATGCAAACCAATAAATTAAAGTGTACCTTTATATGTATGTTTTTTTAATTAGTTAATTAATATTCGCCGATATTACATTTTACCCATATTTGGCCGGACCAATAGTTTAGGTGTATTGTAGAGAAGCCATAACCTAACTATTTACGATTTATGCTTTAAGTCGTTGTCTTAAAGAAAAACATAATTACTCCTAAACCTAATTTTAACGCACTTTGGGGTAAATTTGTTTTAAAAGGTTAAAATGTCTATGTTTGTCCATAATTCCATCAATGGGGCAGAGGAATGCAACTCCATTAGCAAAACATCCCCAAAATATAACGGAACCCCCTCTATGTTTTATTGTGCGACAAATATTCTGAGATTGTAACGATGTGCTAGGTTTGCACCACACTATTTTAGCAAACGATCAGTGTCTGTCTTTATCTACTAGCTCTATTAAAAACAAGATGGGAGACTGATCGAGCGGTAGACTACCTTAAATAATATAATATGTTTTTGCTATGTTTGTAATTTCGTGATAGTGGGCTGGACTGTCAAATCGCAATAGTAACGGGAATTTGTGTTTTAAACTTTTTTGGTGGTTTAGACGTCTTTTATATCATCCCTAATTGATTTAGTTCTTTGTTTCGTCAAACAAACACCTGCAAGTTTGGCTTCGAGCGCAAACTTGCAGGTGGCCACTGTGATTTTTACACGGCAGAAAAACCTGTGTGATGCCTGACGACTAAGTACCAATGGAAAAAGTGACGTACCCGTACCCAAATATTTTGGCAGTTTCCTTTATTTTTACCTTAAAAGCATCTTGTGAACGTGCCAGATCTTCAGCAGGAACCTTTCTGAGACAGTCTATGAGTGCAGCGCTACTTCCAGTTGCTTCTGAGCAGTTTACCAATTCTGCTTGTTTCAAAACAGCGGGTTCCTGTTTTTCATTATGAGGAGTTGTCCAGGTTGCCAAGGCACTTCCACTTTGAGATATTGCTTTGTTAAACAGTCCTTAAATATAATAAATTAACGCATAAATAGTTTTAAGAAGTAAAAGGACCCTACACATTATCGGTTTTACAGTTAGAAATAAAAGCACAGATTATCTGGAGAGTTGGTTTTCCAGGTGAAATGATAATGGATTTACACGAGTGTCATTTTATTAGCTTGTGAATTCGGTAAAAGAAAGTTATTTAGCCAAAAATCGTTTGGGTACATAAAAGTTTTAGGTGCTGATATTAACTGACTATTTAAAAAATTTTAGAAACCATTGACTTTCTGCGCCTGCATTTTATTGCAAATCACCGTCGGCCAATAAAGTTAATAATGTGTTCACTGTTCAATTCTTTAAGTTTGTTTCCAAAAATGTGAAAAAAGTCTAACGTAATTTATAAATGCCCCCTTGGCAACAAAAAATTGCATGTTTTTATACCAACAGTGGTTAAAAATATTGTGTCCCTAGTAAAGTTTTAAAAATTTTATTATTCCAAATAACTTCATTTGACACCTTTTCTTTAAATAAAGCTTTTTTAGTTTACTTGGTAAATTAAATTATTTATTTTCATTGGGTAATACCTATTTAAATATATTTTACTGATTTCTTATAGTATACACTATTTACCTCTTGAAGCTGGACTTATTATATGTAAACTAACACTTGCAGCTCCGGCACTTTGACCCATAATTGTGACATTTTTCTTGTTACCTCCAAAATGTTCAATATTTTCTTGCACCCATTGTAATGCTAATACCTGATCCTTCAATCCAAAATTTCCTGGAGCCTCGTCATCAAGAGTTGAAAGAAAACCTGCGTAGTAATAAAACTGATAAAATTTAACATCTAATATCCATTTAACAAACAAGAGTAGTGAGCATTGGGATATACTTATAAAAATTTTAAAGTAATTGGCTGTCCTTAATTAATATTTGGTTTAGATATTAGGTGCTATCCAAATATGGTTAAAAAAATAAAATAAAGCTTATCTAACTGAACGTCATTAAAAAGTTAAGTTTTTTACCAATTTTAATTCGTGTTTAAGCCCAAATCATTATTAGGCTATGTTTTCAATAATACTAGTTTCTAAGACTCTATTTGTATTTTTACTAACTGATAACAGCTTCTTTATTATTTTTTCCAGTGATCTTCTTCATAAATGGTTTTCGCCTCCGACCACTGTATGTTGTGATGTTTTAGCCATACATGTTTGACCACTCCTTATCTAGACGTTTACCCCGTTCCGTATGTTTTTTGTGTTCTTTTATTCTAATTTCTGGGTGTCTTATTGTTTCCCCAACGAAAACTTCACCACATTTACACGAAATCTAGTAGATACAGTTGTTATTTGTATTGTCAGTGGCGTAGCTAGGTCCACAGGGGCCCTAGGGTAAAAACCACAGTAGGGCCCTAAATACAATACATTGTTGAATTCAAAAGTGTTATTCCAGGGGGTTCCTCTTAACTCCATGATCCCTCCCTGAGCTTAAGGGCTTCGGGGCACTGCCCCGCCTAGCCCTATAGTAGCTACGCCACTGTGTGTTGTTGTCATGCTATTTTGATGTACTTGTTAGCAATTCTGCGGATCAAGTTCCTTTATCATACGGAATGGTTATAAATGTTTAGTCTTGTTGAGTCTTGGTCAGGTAAGTAGTTTTTGTCTTATTTTTATATTTTTATATGATTTTTTTTGATAACCTTTCGTTGTATATATTTTGTTTAAAATCCCTAGTTAAGTTACTTATCACATCCTGTACAGATTCTTTAGTATTCTAGGGGTTACTGCGCGGTTATACCGGTTTAGTTAAATAACATAACATATTGGCAATGTGAGGGGAAAGAGACAGTCTAATCAAATACCGGCAAGTAAACATGGGCGACTTATAGCGCTTGTTTTGTTATTTTATTACTGGCCGATATACCAAAACTCATTGCTCATGCAGTATAATGTTCGTATGACCCCATGTTTAGTTAGTTCCATTCGAGTGATTTAAGTTTTGGTGTGTGACTAGTATAAGTCGGTTTTTGTTTACCGAGATTGGTATTTGTCCATTATGTCTTTTAACTAAAATGTCCAGAAAAAAGTGATATGGGGTACGTCGTGTCGGATCTTATAAAAATCATAATAATAAATATATTTTTATTTAATTTCATATTCTGACAAAGATGCATATAATTTACAAGAATCCAGACTACTTTTCAAGTACAAGCTTAAAAACACAAAGATTTTACCGAATTTAAAGGTAGTCTAGTCAACAAGTTCAAAAACGTAAAAAAAAAGGAAATAAAGCTTCTAAAAATATTTGCAATAGTTCATTTAATTCAAAATGAATAATTTATTATTTTATTGAGGTTTTTTTATCCTTGGACAATCCACGAAGGCTGTGGGTGTCTTAAGCAAGGTAAGAGGAAGTTTGTTAACACGGGACTTAAAAACTTGAAGATTTGGGGGAAGGAAAGACCTCCGCTGGCAGCAGGTTCCACAGTCTAGAAACTCTAGGGATAAAAGAACGAACGAAATGGGAAGTTCGGGGCCTGTCCAATTGAACTGTATAGGGATGCATACGCGCGGCACCACGAGTATCTCTGTTGGGGACCGCAAGAGGAGGAGACTATACTGGACAATTCGTCGGAGCAGAAGCCATAAAAGTATCTATAGAAGAGCGATAGATCTCCCACAGCTCGACGATGGGCAAGAGAAGGAAGTCTTTGAGTAAGTAAAGGGTCATTAATAAGACGAACAGCCCTTCTTTAAATGGCATCAAGAATGCTAAGGGTTGTAGGGGATGCCATTCCCCAGACATGAGAACAATATTCCAGAGAGGGTCGAATTTGGGACACATACAAAGTGTATAAATTGGAAGGAGAAAAATACTTTTTGGCTCGGAAAAGAAATCCAAGCTTTTTTGAAGCCGCGGTGGCTATAGATGCAATGTGTTTATGCCAGTTAAGGTTTTATTTTGTTTAGGGTTTAGATTATACCATATTCTTTTTTCAAATTTTTAAATTATTATTTAATACTACAAGAAATTATTTACCTTTTTTAGACGGCTCGCCTATGCCGTAATCATCTTGCGGAGCTCCATTTTCAGCGTTAAAAACAAAAATTAGTAATAATGGAGCTACACTTTTTATTGGAGGTTTTCTCCTCTTTTATGATATATTTATTAAAAATTTCCTAATTTTCGGTATTTAAAAAATATTAACAAGAAACTAAACAACTTTTTTTTAATTTTTCCAGTTTTGTTAATGGCAAAAGGAATTTTTTATTTACTAATAAACACTTAAAAAACATTTTTCTTGAGGTCATTTTGAATTAAACGTGCACATATTTATTACCGTTTAATTTTATTTTTTACGTTTTTGTTGACTAGGGTGTAACCCGTTCATACGTCATTAGAATTGTAGAAAAAAATAAAAAATAAAATTAAATTTAGTATTTTTCTTTGATTACTTACCGTAAAATAGCACCTGCTTCTTTAAAAAATTAATAATTAAAAAGAAGCTGGTAAGATTTCTACAGATTTAAAAAAACACAAAAATCGTCATTAGATGATCATAAGGATGTCTTTTAAACACGATATTGGAGAAAAACATTAGATTAAAATTATTTAGAATTAATTTACCTAGTTGCTATTTAAAAATCTAAATGGCTTAAGTTGACAAAACGCTCTACTATCGTTTGGATGCTGGCTTCAAAATGTACAATCTCCTGTATTAGATTGTTAAATTATGTAATAATTAAAAAAAAACAAAAAAATGTATACAGTGTGTCCAAAATTGGTAGGAAATGTATTGAGATATTGGAAACTATACGAGATAGAAAGATGGTTAAATGAGAAAAGTTGTGGACCATTTAATTGGTAATCTAATGCCGTTTTAGTGACGGCTGTATCTTGTTTGGTTTTTGAGTTATTTTGAAAACCTGAAAATGTGCATTTTAGAAAAAGTGCTGTAGTTTTTTAAATAATTTTTGAAATTCGTTAAAATATTATAAGGGCAACTTTTTAAGGGCAATGGAATTTTAATTTTAACGTTTCGGTTTTTAGAAACCATCAACAACTTCGTTTTTCTTATGGCGGTCATTTTGTTTTTACACATTTGTAAAGAACGTTTTTTTTTTTTAATGATGTATAACACTTTATTTTTATTTTTATGTCAAAAATCGTCAAAATTTATTTTTTTTCTTAGTTGGCAATGACTGAGAAAGCCATTAGCTCTAGGAACAATTGCCATTTAATTTCCACTAAGGACCTATATTGAAAAAGGTAATGCAAGTTTATTTCTAACTTTTATCAACTTATGTACCCAAAACAAAAATTTACCTTGGGTGCATCGGCACATTTAAATATTTAATAACAATATCAAGCTGTAACCTTTTTATCAAAAATAGGTTTATGTGCTTAAAAAGAGTTTTTTATCACTATCTTACATTAATTGTCACTAACACAATTATAAAACTAAATTATACTTACATACCAATCTCTAAAAAAATAACGTTCTCTCCACTTACTCTTAATACGTTACGTACCAATTTAGTTACATATGGAAGTTTAAACAAAGCCAAACAAAATATAAGTAAAAAAAATATATGAATTGTAATACAAACAAACACTTAAAAAATATATTAATGATTTTTTGCTTTTAGGTTAGTTTTTATCCTCAATTTTAAGTTAAAATTCATTATTAATTTATTAAAAATTTCACATCTTTTGTTACATGTTATAACTATTCATACTTTATATCATATCTTAATTTAATTGTGTGGATACTCTAGTGGGTATTGTACCTGTCTGTGTACCTTATGGCCAAAATAAATAAATAAATAAATAACACCTGAGCTGCCATCAAAGAGTTAAACTTTTTTAAATATTTTGGTTTTTAAAACCGATATGGTAATTATAAAATAAAAAATTAAAAAATAGCAAAAAATGCTATAAAATAAACTAATAGGTTGGTAATAAGTGTAGAAATAGTATATTACATTACAAGTGTGGAAAATTACCAATTTCACACGAGTGGGAATATTGTAGCACAAGGCGTTAGCCGAGTGCGACAAACCCACGAGTGTAAGAAAGTAATTTTCACACGAGTACTGTACACTATTTTTCCTACGACCCCAAATTATTTACCAAAAAAAAAAGTTTGTCTTTGCAGAAAAAATAAAAAACAATTGAGAACTTTGCAACACTAGGGTGATTTTTACTTTTTAACACTAGTGTGATATGTACTTTTCCTAACTGCTATATTAACTGTTTTGACAATATTTTTACATCGAAAATCATCTACCTAGAAGCATTATATAACTTTTATCATTTTGGAATTTAAAAAGGCCCTCACTTAATAAAAATTGTATGGTTTGGTTAGGTAATAACGGCAATAGTTTAATACGGTTTTCTGCTATTTTAAGTTTTTTTAAATTATTGATACTTACATATTTTAGACATTCTTCTAAATAAAACGTAAGTGGCGCATATCCAAAATATTCCGTTTTTAAAAAATATCAGTAAACAAACTCACGGGATTGGGGAGTGAAAAGGGGTGCTGGGCGGGGTTAAATTGGTAATACGAGTTAATGAAACTGAACATCACATGTAAAATTGAAAGTTGTTTTTGTGGTTATGTCTATTTTTGTTTATGTTTTTATTTTTTCTAAAATTTTATTATTACTCTTTTTAATATTAGAAGAAAGCTTATACTGTGTAGTAACTTAACGTTAATAAGATGATTTTCGCTAATTTGGGTTCTACTCTTTAAGGTAAGTAAAAAGTTTTTTTACTGTCACTACAATAAATATCTCACTTGCAAAACAAATAGCAGTTTTTAGAATGACATCATAATATATATCACACGAGTGTTGTAAAGTACTTTGCAACACTAGTGCTGTAAAGTACTTTGCAACACTAGTGTGATATAACGCATTTTCTATGCATAAAACCAGTGTGCTATTTGCTATTTTCACAAGTGGTCGTAGGAAAACATTGTTTTTTCACAGATTATTTTGTAGGTAAAATTTGGTTTTTTACCTGTGTTTGTGTCAATTAAAAGACAGAATGAATATGGTTTTGGTATGTTATGTTATGTGTAATAAAAATAAAATAAAAATGTCTTTGAGCACATACATTTTTAATAGAAAGTTTACAGCTTGATATAATTAACACATATTTTAATGTGCCGATGCACACAAGGTAAATATCCATCTTTGGGTACATAAGTTTATAAAAGGTAAAAATAAACGTGCATTACGTTTTCCCAACATAGGTTCTTATTGAAAATTGAATGGCAATTGTTTCTAGAGCTAATGGTTTTTAAAGTCATGGCCAACTCGGACAAAAAATTAATTTTGACGATTTTTGACATAAAATTTAAAATACCTATAAAGTGTTATACATCACTTTAAAGGAAAAAAAACGTTTTTTCAAAATGCGTAAAAAAACAAAATGGCCGCCATAAGAAAAACAAAAGTTGATGGTAGTATCTCAAAACCAGAAACGTCGAATTTAAAATCTGATTACAGAAGTGCTTTGCTCCTAAAAAGTTGTCCCAAAATGTACTTACAGATTCCGAAAAATATTTGAAATAAAAAAACTATAACAGTTCTAAAATGCACATTTTCAGCTTTTTTAAAATAACTCAAAAACCAAACAAGATTCAGCCGTCATTAAAACGGCATTAGATTACCCATTGAATGGTCCACAACTTTCCCCAATTAACAATATCCCAATACATTCCCTACCAATTTTAGACACACTGAATGTTACGTCGAATGTGTGTAATTACTAACCAGACCTAACCATGACCACCCCAATGTGACAGTTTTATTTACTGCTTATTTCACGAATTAAGCCAAATTTTGCCCAATACATGAAATCGGCAACTACACAAATTCGGCGTAGCAAATACATTGAATATAATGCAGTCTTTCTTAAGTTTGAACACTATATTAGGCCTTGGCCACGATAACAAGCATAAGTGTCAAGCAAGAAGTACCAAATCTTTTTACGTTGCTGGTAGTGACTACGATATTTTGTAGGAAACAGCGTTTTTAAACTAGTTCATACACATTAGAAACGCTCCGCGGATAATATTTGTTCGTTTCGAGCGGCCAGCGGTTTTTGCATAGGACTATTTTAGCCGGCTGATTTAAAAAAAACTTCTTTAATTCTTGCATAAGGATCAAAGACAGCGCTCCAACATTATCCGCTCTAGACTGGCCGTCGGCCACGATAACTAGCCTAAGCGTCAAGCAAAAAATATTTAATCTCTTTATGTTACCGGTGGTGACCACAATATTTTGTGGTAAACAGCGTCTTTAAACTCAGTTTATATACAAGTTTGTTTCGAGCGGCCAGCGGCAGGGCTTTTTCTCTCAGGAATATTGCAGCGAGCTGATTTAAAATACTAAGTTCTTTTATTCTCGCAAAAAGATTTAAGACACCGCTCTTACATTTTCCGCTGTTCGCTGGCCGCTTACGCTTATGTATCGTTGCCGAGGCCTTATGGATGTAGTTATGGCCTAAAAAATAATTTAATTAAATTTATCCCCTTAAAATACATTACACTGTGGTATAAAAAGTATAAATGGAGATTAAACACTTTGAAAGTAGTTCCTTTATATTGACCTACGCTAATTTAACAAAGAAACAATATTAAAAAAAACTGCTTTAATATTAAACTTAATTTAGGTATAACGCTAGACTAATTTAATTAATATAATTTGTTAATTTAAATATTTCTTAAATCGCCATTTCAAATTTGAGTAAGTTATAAATATTTTTGGGGCAGCCGTTATGAAATTTAAAAAAAAACTTTATACTAACCAAAAACACCAACCCTGTAATTAAATGACACTAATATTACGTCATAATCCATAAAATAGCTAGGATCGAAATACCCTTCGTCACCACCTTCGGCGATATAACCACCCCAGGGTATTGAAACTATGACTGGTAACACAGTCTTTCCAATTGTGCCATTTTCTCTCTGCAAAAATGTTCAATATAAATTACACCCTCTTACAAATTCAGTTGTCACTATTAAGCCTCGGTCTGCTGATTGTACCGCATAATGCTGCGGTTAGCGCTTTAACGCAACTTTCAACTTTAGAGTAAACATTAATAGTAAAAAAGCCACGCAGCTATCAGTTCTGTTTCACTTTCAATTATTCCCTTTTTGTTGCTCTCACACTACTTAAACGACGCGTTTCGACATAAATAATTGATTGCCGTCCTTATTTGTACGCCGCTTGTGGCTTGATTACTATTGATTCTACCGCAATAAACAGCATTAACATGCAGTGGATAAGACTCAT
The DNA here is from genome assembly GCA_014170235.1 of Listronotus bonariensis. NCBI lineage: Eukaryota > Metazoa > Arthropoda > Insecta > Coleoptera > Curculionidae > Listronotus > Listronotus bonariensis. Next base: position 6,657 of record JACEGR010010844.1, on the reverse strand, counting down.
GTCACACACACCGCGACGTTTATGCCAGAGCAATACTGTGCGATATGCGACATGAGTGAGTCCCCTTCTGTCCCGCGTACCCTTTGCCGCTGATGCATGCGTCGATGACACATCACATGTATTTATGTGCAATAAAGAGTCCAAGTCGCACACCGTTTACCGCAACGTTATGCGGTACGATCAGCAGACCAAAGCTTAAAGCTGAATTTATACAGGGTGATTCACGGTCGATGGTAGGTTAAACGTTTATGGAAAACGAAACGTAGAATTTTTCTGAAAATTTAGCATCGTACATATTCTAACCTGTTCTATCGATCTAAAATATTTTCAGCATTGCGACGTTGCCGCTTCTATCAAAAGTCCTATAAACTTTATTTTTTTAAATGGAACACCCCTATATTAACAAGTTTTTATATTCGCCTTTTAATTATAATACTTTTTGTTAATATTATCCTATACCTATCTCTATTGGTTTTCGAGATAAAAAATAATTTGTGTTAAATGTGGTCCAAAACATGGCCCTAATTAAACTTAAGTAAATTGGTGGTCTCAATTCATAAAAAGTTGAGGCTTTGATGGTAGTTTAGACAGACACAGTGTATTTAATTACACCGAGAAATCGACTCCATACCATACAGGGCGTTCTAAAATTAGTATTATTTCCGTTATTCTTAAAAAGGTCAAAGATCATTTTTCAAATAAAACCCCCTGTATATTACTCAATAAAATAAAAGATGAGAAAGAACGCTTTAAGATGACATATCATGTTGCTATACCTAAATCATAAAGTTTCCTTAATAAAGCCGCTTTTTTGTAAAAAATATTTTTAAAGAATTTAATTTTAAGTAACCATGGAAATATTAAGCTTATAACAGTTTGGTAACTTTCATAAGTTACTTATAAACAGATATTGACGGTGTTTAAATTAATCTTCCAAAATGAACGCAAATACTGATTATTCAAACGAAGTTCAATCCTTTTCTACACTACGAATTAAAGCTTCTGGATATGCATAAAAATATGCCAAAACGTTAATAATATTGTATTCATTTAAAGGAACAGGTTTTGGTAATGTTGGAGGCGCTTTTAAATTTGGCCCATAGTTAATGAAATTATGTTCTAGTCGTACAAACTTCCTCTCATTCATTTGTGTTAATTTAGGATACATTTGGTTAAATTTTCTGCAACTTCTGGCAATGATTTGATCACACTGTGCGTGTAAGAACTTCGCTTGAATAATTATTGATTATTTGATTGAATTGCGTTTATTTTAAAAGATTTTTTAAACACCGTTAATAACTGTTTATAAGTTACATATAAAAGTCACCAAGCTGTCAGAAGCTTGATATTTCCATGGTTACTTAAAATTAAATTCTTTAAAAATATTTTTTTACAAAAAAGCGGCTTTATTAAGGAAACTTTATGATTTAGGTAAAGGAACATGATATGTCATCTTAAAGCGTTCTTTCTCATCTTTATATTTTATTGAGTAATATACAGGGGGTTTCATTTGAAAAAATGATCTTTTGACCTTTTTAAAGAATAACGGAAATAATACTAATTTCAGAACGCCCTGTATGATATGGAGTCGATTTCTCGGTGTAAATTAAATACATTGTGTCTGTCTAAACTACCACCAAAACCTCAACTTTTTATGAATTGAGAGCACGAATTTACTTAAGTTTAATTGGGGCCATGTTTTGGACCACATTTAACACAAATTATTTTTTATCTCGAAAACCAATAGAGATAAGTAAAGGACAATATTAACAAAAAGTATTATAATTAAAAGGCAAATATAAAAACTTGTTAATATAGGAGGTGTTTCATTTAAAAAAATAAAGTTTATAGGACTTTTTGATAGAAGCGGCAACGTCGCAATGCTGAAAATATTTTAGATCGATAGAACAGGTTAGAATATGTACGATGCTAAATTTTCAGAAAGATTCTACGTTCCGTTTTCCATAAACGTCCAACCTACCATCGACCGTGAATCACCCTGTATATTGACGTTTGCGTCACTGATCGCCGTTTGACGTTTTGGTTTTTGATATGGTATGTGGAAACGGTAAACAGAAAATATAAATTGACAAATGGAAAGATGTTGTTTCTTCTTCTAACTGAACACGTCAAGCGAAAAACGGAAACAAAAACGTCAATCTATAAATTCAGCTTTAGGATCTTGGGAACAAAACGGTAAGCCATACAGGACTGGTTAAAAATGTACAAATTTACAGTCGTTCCGAAATTATCTCAGAAAACCCGAAATTTGGCGAAAGAGTTTATACTTTATAAAAGTTAAAGATGCACTAGGCTTTACCAATATGGGTCCTTATTAAGAATTAAATGACAATTGTTTAAAAGCTAATGGCTCTCAACAGTCATGGCCAACTAAAACAAAAAGTTAATTTTTCCGAGTTTTGGCCCCAAAAATAAAATATTTCTATCGTCTAATAAAATAAAAAAACGTTCTTTTCAAATGTGCTAACAAACAAAATGGCCGTCTTAAGAAAAACAAATGTTGACACAACTAAGAACTACAGGATAAATTCATTAAATAAAAGTCACCATGTCTCATACAGGATGCATCTATGGCGTTGACAACATTTACACAACACAATATTTAAAATGTCAAATATTTTTTAAATAAAACACCCTGCTTTAATAGTTTTATCCAACACTTACATATAATATCTACATAATTGATCAGATTTTGAGGATATAAAGTGTACTATAAGTCACTAGTGAGCTAAAGTACCCTTTAGCTCACTAGTGAGTTATAGACTTTAGCTCACTAGTAACTTATACTAATTCTTTATTACTTCCAACATTTCACAATTAAAAAAATAACATAAAACAACTAATATATTAGATAATTTTCTAGAAAATAAGAGCAACTCCGATTTTGACGAAATTTGGTATACGGGGGTTTTTGGGGCGCTGATCACGAATCTGAAAGAATTATTTGGCGGAAACGTTTCGTTCTCGAGATATCCATCATCAAAGTTCAAATTTGAACTAAGCTTATTTTCACTATATTCCCCCTTCTTTTTGCACACAATTCTTGATTTAAAGCTTAAGTGTTACACAATATTTGATTTTCACCCTTTAAACCCCGTTGTTCTACGTTTTTTACATTATTTTTGCATTAAACTGCATAGCTATACTTTGAATCATTTTAATCTCAGTTTGCCATGAAGCCCTATGTGTATGTATGGTTGCCGGATTATCAAAGAAAAGCCACGCAATTTAATTCAAAAATAATGTAAGAAACGTAAAAAACGGGGTTTTAAAAGGTGAAAATCAAATATTGTGTGACACTTTAGCTTTAAATCAAGAATTGTGTGCAAAAGAGGGGATATAGTGAAAATAAGTTTAGTTCAAATATCAACTTTGATGATGGATATCTCGAGAACGAAACGTTTCCGCCAAATAATTCTTTCAGATTCGTGATCAGCGCCCCAAAAACCTCCGTATACCAAATTTCGTCAAAATCGGAGTTGCTCCATTTTCTAGAAAATTACCATATATTATATAATATTAATAACTCACGTGTCTAATACAAAATTTTATCCAACACTTTCAGTATAAATCGTTTTTAATATCGAAAATCATTTGAAAACGTCATCAAATTTTGTTGCTGGTGTTGACAATGACAAGTAACAAATAATGGATGACGTTTTCAAATTATTCTAAAAATTAAACAATATACAGGGTAAACCAAAAATTTTTTTGGATTTGAAATATTGAGATGTTGATCAGAAATACCCTGTATGAAATATAGTAAATTTTCTTTTAGATATTTATTCTATTGTCCTAATGTTTCGAAACACTAACAAACAAAGTATTATTAATTATTAATATGTTTTCGTTTGTAGCAAATATTTGCATACCAGAAAGTTCTATTGTAATAATACGTGTATGGAACACGATAGAAATTTTATTTTGTGTAACGCTTTGTGGGATTTTTCTAACTAGTTAAATTAATGCAGAAATACATACCTATTTTAATAATAAGTTTATTTCCATTTTAATGAGTTTAAATTATTATTTTTCTTACCAAAGGTATATATACATTAAGGTAAAGGCAGTCCTCAATACCTTCCACAGGTGGATCCGCATAAAACAAATAATTTCTTTGAATACATCTTTGTGATGATCTAGAACCATCTAGAATGCCTTCCCATGACTCCGGCTTTTCTGGATTCTAAAAATACACTGTCCGTAATCAAGATATTTTTTTTATTGTTAAAAAGTGATGCACTAGTACCTTTAAATATACAGGGTGTTTTAAAACTTGTCCGACAAACTTTAAGATGTAATTTTAAAATAAAAATATAAAATAAACTTTATATGAACATATATCCTAAACATTTTAGTTTTATAACTACTGGGTGGTAAAATTAAAGACAAAAATTAATAACTTTTACACTAGTTTGGATATTTTAAAAAATGGGAGACTCCTTTTATGCACCAAAAGACATTTTTGACATACAAGAAAAAAAAAAATTACCAGTGTCGCCCACAAGAGGTTAAAGTTAAACATTTTTTATTAAAAATGGTAAGCCACTGCATTTTTTTTCAGACAGAAATAATTTTAACAAACATATTTTATTTATTTTTTTTATTATATGCACAGATTTCGCGTAAATAAATAAAAACCATTTCTCGGCATGGTCATTTCATATCGAAAATATCAAATTTTGCAGTAAAAATCACTTTTCTTTTTATTTTTTTAATTAGATAGGAATTTGACCATGCCGAGAAATGGTTTTATTTATTTACGCGAATACCGCGTAACCAATAAAAAAGTCAGGTGATCAAATTTGTTCCAAACCTAAAGGAAATTTTAAAAATTATCTTTATTTCGGAATAATGCAGTGACGTACCATTTTTTGAAAATATTTAACTTAAATCTCTTATGGACGATACTGGTCAAACTTATTTTTTATTTGAATGCCAAAAAATGTCTTTTGGTGCATAGAAGGCGTCCCCCAAATTTTCCAAAATATTCAAATTGATATAAAAATATTATAAAAACAATATTTTTTTTTTTAATTTTTAACACCCTGTAGCTCAAAAACTAAAACGTTTAGGACATATGTTTATATGAGGTTTTTCTTATATTTTGTATTGTAGAATTAGCCCTTAAAGTTTATCGGATAAGTTTTAAAACACTCCGTATTTATTGAGATAAGCTTTCTAAATTTTTACTTATTTAAATATTAAACTACTTTAACAAATATAGGTACACAAGAAATTATTAAATTTAATTTTAACTTTTTCGGGAAATTTAAAGAAGATCAACATTTTTTAACTCTCATCACCGATTAAACAAATTATTTTAGATGTTACTTAAGGTGGCATAAATAAGAATATACTTTATCTTAAACTAAATCCGTTGCACGTCACTATCCTGCGAAATTGCCCTATTGCCAAGTTGTTATGAGAATCTGAGTTTTGTTGAAAAGAAAAAAGCACTTTGTGGTTAATGAATTCGTTGATTTTAGTTAATGTCATAATTTTCATTACAAAAATGAAGTAATACCACAAAAAAGAAAGAATAATTTTATTTAAAAAAATCCAGTTTTTACAAATTCAATATAAAAACATGGATTTATCCACTAAAACACTGAATACCTATTAACTGTAATTTATTGAAACTAACTTCTCTTACTGTAGCTACAGGCAACAAAGGTCCATTATTTTCGCGTTCTTACTCAAAATAACCTATTAAAGAACTACTTCGTCATTTTTATCTAGGTTTGGTCTTAAAAGATCAAATTCAAATCACGAACACAAAATTTAAATTCTTAAGAAGGTTTTAAACTGTTAATAACGATAAATACGTTGAAAAACCAGGAAAATAGGCCGAAGAAATAAGAAACTGATGAAGAAACAAACAATGAAATCGATCAAATCAAAGTCAAAAAACACTGTAAACGTGACAAAATTGCATGATTAGGTATCAGAATAACCAACATGATAGGCTAAAATACACTAATATGATGGATATTCATGTAATGATGAAGCGTACCTATTATATATATATCTATCTCTTTTTGTGTTAATCAGAAATAACAAAATCAAATTTAATAGAGATTGTAAAGAATAGCTTTAATAGGAGATAATAATATGCTCTATATTGGTTAGGCGGATTAATTTATTGGATGATCTTCTTCTTGAGTACACGCCTGGAAAGAATGGGACCGCTTCGGTCCTGGTCCCGGGGTATACGAGCTGACCCTGTTCAGCCCTATTGACCACTATGAACTGGCCGGTCGCCCTAAACAAAATAAAAGAAAAACCCCCAAAAACCCAAAAAATTAAAAAACGACGTTTCGGTGGCAAGTTAAAAAAATAAAAATAAAATATTAACTAATATTTAGATTAAAACTGATTAAAATTTAGATTACTTTTTTAATATCAAACTGAAAATAGTTTGACATATGTGTCATAAGTAACATAAGTAACTGGTGTATTTATTATTTGTAAGACAAAAAAGGTAATAAGTTAGTTGATTTTTAATTTTAATGAAGATACTTCAGTATCAAGCATAGGCAACCAAGTGTTATTTAAATTAACTGAAATTGATGCTACACAATTATCTTTATTAATTATTAAATAGAATTAATTAGTTAATAAGAAAAATTAAAG
>JACEGR010010843.1:0-17309 GCA_014170235.1 Listronotus bonariensis | reverse complement strand
AAGCCATATGGTATATGGTGAAAAACATAGTATTTCTTTTCAGAAACAATATCTATCGTCTAGACTGAGGTACTGATATCTGCTGATGAAAAGTGTCATCGCACGCCTGTTTCGAAACCAAAAATGAGCGAAGTTGTTTCATTTTAAAGTTCTCCACTCGAATTGAACATCGTCTTTGTCTGAAAGCTGATTGTCTTCGACATAATTTGATTACTAAACAAGTCATGCAGAGTGTCATTTGTGTTTTACCAAAATGTGAATACTTAAATCAAATGTGATACTAAAGAAAATTTTTTTATAAAATAATTAAAGAAGGTGATCTGTTTTAACTAAAAGCTTTATTTCAGTCAAATAACCATTTAGTTTGGAGTCCTTTACACTAGGTGAAGTTCTTTTATTTGAATTAAGAAGACAACAAAGAGATCCTATTGGCGCCCAGTTAAACTTGATCGTCCCAGCAACCTGCACCCAGCAAGCTGTTCTGATCAAATGGAGCTTTGGTTACCAAAAATGGAAAGAAGTTCCCACAGTCAATAAAATATCTGAAAGAGATGGCAGAAGCTTTAGTCTTTGATCACTGAATGCAGGAGAGGTCTGATGTGATTGAGCCGTCAAATAAACAGAAGGCACTTTTTAACCAAAATGAAACATAACTCATGAGCATCCTTAACTCTGGGGGAATGTGTCTGTTGCCGGTCTGGATCTATTCTGAAAGTTCCTGAAAGTCCAGAAAAGTTCCCAAACCAATGTTATTAACGGTTTGATTATAACAAAGGGCATTTAGCTGTGCTCATCCGTTTTGCTGATGGCTATAAAAATGTGAAAATTCGATTTAAAGCTACCTTAAGGGCAACCTCACTTATTTTTAGGTTTTCAACCAGTTTTTGATTCATTTATGCATCTCTGATGTTGGTGAAAACGAGGTTTTTCATCCATCGACTATAGATCACAACTCTCTCTAATTTCCCGCCACTGATGGATGAGGAGTTTCTAATATTGAATTCGTCAAGTGCGTCCATTGCGGGGTGGATCCAATCCGTAAAAAAATATGCTTCTAAGAAGATACCAAATTTGGAACACCATGATCTATTCTACAAAAATCCCTTAGGGGATATGTTTTAATAAAATTTTACGTGTTTTTCAGGCTACTTTCAGTGCCCATTTTATTTCCCTAAGCAGCCGTCACTGCATTTTAGGTTGCAGTGGTTCATATACAATCATACCCACGATTTTTTGCCTTTATATGTGGTTATTTAAGATAATTCCACCGGAACGTAGGTATTATCTTTCATCAGCTCAACATATTTTTACTCTGTATACTTTCTCTATTTAATATGTAAACCAGGCTTTCTTTCTTTTTGGAAGCGAACAGGAATTCTTAAGAATTCTTAGCTCTGGAACTTTTTTATTTACCTACTCTATATTAATAATAAAAAAATATTAAATAAAAAATGTGTGATAGCACAAGGCAGATTGCTAACGACGGTACGAAACTTAGTCTGTGTTTTTTATATAAAAGTTCCTGTTAACATATGTCTGACTTCATTTCTGTGAGACACAGGGCGTTTAAGTTTTTTTTAAAAAAGTCGGTCGTTGTTTAAAGATCTTAAAAACCCTTTAGACGATTTAAATAAAATTTGAAAAACTTATTTTATGTAGTAAGGCGCTTGTATAGCTTCTTTATCTAAATGAAAATTGTTGCGTCCAGCGGCGTCTCATGGGGCACCACAGCTATTATAATTGATAAGAAAAGTACGCCACTGACATTTAATGAAGTTTGTATATTTTTCCTGATTAGACAAATACAAGTGTCACTTTTGGTCTTCTGTGTTTTCTTCTGTCCCCACGCCGATTTCGAGAAAAAAATTGAAGTCACTCCGCATAAAATAAAATTTAAAACTAAAAAGAGTAAGCAACAATTTTATCTTAGTAAAGTAATGGAAAATGACGATTTCCGATAAAATACACGACGGCTCATTTATTTTAATGCAAATAATTGTTTCATTCTAATTTTCTTGTTTTTTACATCATATGTTGTTTATATGGGTAGGTACTGTTTAGAAGAAATTAAAATGGCTCTTCTTATTCGAAGATAGATACAAAGGTACAAGGTAAAGGAAAAAAATAAAAAGTTGAATTCCAAATTGCTTAATGAGGAAAAAATACAAAAACTTAAAAAAAGCCAGTGGCATACTTTTTTCCAAAATATTGGCTATGGTCCCAGTGATACGCCACTGGATCCAATAATGCCAATCTGGGTAGAAGCTTTACAAGCGCCTTTTTACACATTAAATAAGTGTACTAAATTCCATTTAAATCGGTGAAAAAGAGTTTTTCAGATATTTTAACAATACCGACTTTTTAAATCGTTAACGTCCTGTATCTTAGAAATAAAGCAAGTCCGGACATATTTGTAGGAATTTTTTTCATTGTGCCGGGTTACATAGGAAATCACGCCCTAAAATTTCCTATTCGTTTACTATACCGTGGTGCCACACACACACACACACACACACACACACACACACATGTCCAAAACTACGTTATTTTTTATTTAAAGCATACATTTGAATAAATTGTTAAAAAGCTTATAAATGGCCTTTTTAAAAACGTTATAGCCAACTATGGTTTCCAATAAAAAATGTGCAAGTTTATGACATAGCTCAAAAATCTGACTACTACATTAAACATTAGATTTATCATTTCTATTAAGAGGTAATTATCTACAAGTTCTTTATTTACACTTTTATGCTAATTTGATGCTTATTTAATGCCAGAATTAAAAATTTGACGCTTTTTCCAGGTGCTGGTAAAAAATACAATGCTAGCTCCATATAAAACTAGGCATTGTATACACCAAAAATCAACTTAAAAACAAAATACATATACAGGGTGATTCAAAAATCGATCACGAAACTTATAGGGGTGATTCTACTTAACAAAATAAGGGTAGAGCTTCATATAATTTTTTTCAAAATGCCATTCGTTTTCGAGTTACAAGCCGTCAAAGTTCAATTTTTATTTTGTTTTTTTTTGCCATATTGCATTTATTTTTTTAACCAATCCAGTTGATATTTGGCAAACAAATCGAGCTTTGCAGATTCTAAAATTTTAAGACAAAAGTAATCTTTTTTAAATACCGCCAGAGGGCACTTTAACCTAAAACTTAAAATGTATTCACATCATAACTTTTTTATTTTGACAGATATCGCAAAGCTGGGGGCACCATTTTATAGACAATTAAAAACTTAAAAATAAGGTACTCCTTATTAAAGTCGATAAACCTCACCGTTTAGGCACCAATAGACATCAAAGTTTTCATCAATTTCAATCAAATTACCTACATTCATACAGGGTGTCCAGTAACTCAATCGACAAACTTAACCAAACGATTCGCGATTCTACAACAAAAAAAAAAAAGAAAAAACTTCATAAACATATGTCCTAAACATCTTACTTTTTGAACTACAGGGTTTTAAAAATTTTAAAAAAGACGATAAACCTCACCGTTTAGCTATCAATAGACATACAAGTTTTCATCACTTTCATAAATTACCTACATACTATAAAGGTGTCCAGTAACCCAACCGACAAGCTATGGGGCGATTCTACAACAGTAATAATAAGATAAACAGCTTCACATAAACATATGTCCTAAATGTCTTAGAATTTGAACTACGGTGGTGTTAAATATTTAAAAAAATATTTTTTTAAATTCTTACAACTTTTTAGTTCAAAAAGTAAGACGTTTAGGACATATGTTTATATGAAGTTTTTTTCTTTTTTTTTTGTTGTAGAATCGCGAATCGTTTGGTTAAGTTTGTCGATTGAGTTACTGGACACCCTGTATGTATGTAGGTAATTTGATTGAAATTGATGAAAACTTTGATGTCTATTGGTGCCTAAACGGTGAGGGTTTATCGACTTTAATAAGGAGTACCTTATTTTTTAAGTTTTTGATTGTCTATAAAATGGCGCCCCCAGCTTTGCGATATCTGTCAAAATAAAAAAGTTATGGATGTAAATTAATTTTAAGTTTTAGGTAAAGTGCCCTCTGGCGTATTTAAAAAGAATTACTTTTATCTTAAAATTTTAGAATCTGCAAAGCTCGATTTGTGTGCCAAATATCAACTGGATTGGTTAAAAAATAAATGCAATATGGTGAAAAACCCAGAATAAGAATTGAACTTTGACGGCTTGTAACTCGAAAACGAATGACACTTCGGAAAAAATTTATATGAAGCTCTACCCTTTTTGTCAAGTAGTATCACTCCCTTAAGTTTCGTGATCGATTTTTGAATCACCCTGTATATTAGTGCTTAATTAGTGCTGGTAATATGAGAGGAGTACAGAAACTCAAGTAAAATCATCAATTTGGCACGATAAACTAACGAAACTAATAAATGCATTTTTGATAAAGGGGTGAATGATGGGTGAAAATCATAGAAACAAAGGTATTGAGGTTAGATACCATTTGTTGACAAAATGGTAAACGAGTATAAAATTTGTAGAACCTCAAGCGCTACAGATGGTCATGCAAAAAGGTCACCACATTGGGTGGTCATGGTTAGTTCTGGTTAGTTAAATATATATATTTTTTAATTCCCTGTAAAGCAAACTAAAAAGAGATTTAACTAAACCAAACTAACCTTGACCCAATGTGACAGTTTTTCATGACCGTCTGTGGCGCACTTGGAGGTTCTATGAATTTTATACTTGTTCACCATTTTGTCTAAAAATGTTATTTAACCTCAATACAATGGTTTGCACTGAGCACTAATTAGGGAGACCTAAGATTAGTTATACAGTGTGTCTACGTAAGTTGGCGGCATATAGGAAACATTTTTATTAGTAATTTTACGAAAATAAGTTATTCCTTATAAAAGTTCTGCATGGTCCAAAACCTAAAATGCAATCATCAGATATCAAATTGTGTCAGTTATCTACAAGGTTTGGCCAAAAAATGTAATGTTTGCTCAAGAGTAAAGTACCTGTATTTTTGCTAGTATCGCAAATTTTTATAAAGAAAACGGTAAGAATTAAAGATTACTTCCAAATATGCAATGTTGTTTATTTCCAAAAAAAAAAAAATATTTTTTTTTGCGATAATGCACTATATTTTATGATTATAAATGTCATAGCACAGTTATAAATTAACTTTTTAAATTTATTGATATTAAAACAAAGAGAATTTACAATACATTACAAACTTAAATTTTCTGGATTTTCGCAGATAAAAAATCTTTTTTTTTGAAATGAACAAATTGCATATTGGAAAGTAATTTTTAATTTTAAACATCTTTTCTTTATAACAATTTGCGTTATTAGCAAAAATACAGGTACTTTACTCTTGAGCAAAAACTACATTTTTGGCCAAACAATTTGATATCTGATGATTGCGTTTTAAGTTTTGGACCATGCAGAACTTTTTATAAGAAATAACTTTTTTATAAAATTAATAATAAAAAAGTTTTCCATATGCCGCCAACTTATGTAGACACACTGTATGTTTTGTTTTTAAGTTTATTTTTGGTGTGTACAATGCTAGCTTTATATGGAGCTAGTATTTTATCATTTTTCCGGGACCTAAGAAGAGCGTCAAATTTACACATCAAATTAGCATCATATAAGCACCATTTTTATTTTAAGCAAAAAAATTAAATTTGCTCATTTTATAATGCTATGCTAGCTTTACATACATACATATTTTAATTGTTTAAGAAACCTCATAATTCTAAATCTGTATAAAACAATATATTAACTTTAGTAATAGTTACATAAAGCTAGAATTAAAAAAAAAAAATACTGTGACTATGCTTGTTACCTTTCTGTGTTTTTAACTTTTTGTATTTAGTAATAGGGTTCATTCATGTATCAAATTCGTTAAGTGCAATGAATAAATTAAATAAATCTGAAATTTCCTACATTAATATAAATACATAATTAAATATTCCATTAAGCTTATATATATTTTTTTATTTTAGATATGAACACCAAAGAATGCATGAAAAACACAAAGGGCATGACAAAATGCATGCCGAAATGGTTGCAATCCTTATATTGTCCTTGGTTGTAGCACAATTTGCTTTGATTGAATGGAAGAAAAGGCATTACAGAAGCTACTCGGTAAGCATTTTTTTGCAAATTATTTTTTTTACTTAAATATTTCAATTATTCATTTAAACATTTAAACAATTAACAATCTTTACATACATAATTAAACAATACACTGCAATATACAACTCAAACAAAAATATTAATATGCACCTAGATGTAAAAAACATCTGTATGTCCATGACCCACATAATAAACCTAGACATATATCTCAAAATGAAATAAAATATAATATAACTTAAAGATCCAGAAAACTACAATACATTTTATACACTTTATAATCTTACATCAAACAAACAACCTTTCAAATTGCTGACAATTCTCATAAATCGTTTGCATAATATTTTAAATTTTTGCTTATTTTCCTCAGTCCTGACAACATAGGGCAACATATTAAAAACTTTAGGACCAATATAATTTATATATTTAATATTTAGGTTGTTGTGACCGACAGAAAGTTGTAGTTTTTAATACAAGATTTTAATAATTATTTGTTAGAAAATTTTTGCTTTTAAAAAAATATCGTTTAAGAAGGGAATAATGTTAATAATAGCTATATTTTTCATGTCTGTTATTATTATTATTTTTTTTTTTTAATAGCATTATATCTTGAAATGTGGACATTATCAGTTACTTTAATTGTTTAACATAGGTATCAAAAGTTTCATGAAACTGATTTGGATATTAATAAATTAATTAAGTTTAATTTTATAATAAAATAGAGTAAATACTCTAAAATTACAACAAAAATTTAATAATTTAATAAGCTGATTATCAAACACCTCTGTCTCCTATTAATATTCCACACAATTTTCCAGCCATAGACGAATGTGAGTTTTAAAAATTGTGAAGTTCAATAAAATTTTCTATACATGTTTTCCATGGATTAAAAACTTTTTTATTGAAATTTTGCTTAAAAATAAAAAAATAAAATAGTAGGGCTGAGGCACCCTCAGACGGTCAATATTGTTGTGGCAATATTGATATGATCAATAATATTGAAGGTTGAGTGACGTGTAGCCCAGGTCGCGTGCCCAGTGTCAGTGTCTGATGAAATATTCAAAACCTGCGTACATAAATACAGAAGCGCTCATTTAAGTTAAGTGACGGTGGAATGGTATTTGGCAAGTGTGTGGGATCAGTTGGGTATCACTGCTCCACTAGCTTACCACCTCACCGCCACTGCACTGCGCGCCTTGCTTAAGAAGTATATTGTAACAATATTATAATGTCATGTTGATATCATATGTCATAATATATTGCATTAATAATATTGCTTCAATAATATTGTCCATGTGAGGGAAGCTATGGAAAAAATAAATGTTTTTTAGGTTTTTGCAAACCCTGTATATAAAAACAAAATTTTCTCTTTGTGCATCGTTTTTACAAGCATGACTTTTTCAAAAAATGAAATTTGTTTTCCATTTGTCCTCTTGTAAACACTGTATTAAAGCTTAAATTAAAATTAACTAAATTCCATGTGTTTATTATAGTCAGATTTGTTTTCCATTTTAGATAATTAGTTTATTAGGTATGTGGTTAGTACCAATAGCTATATGTCTTAAGCACCAATGGTGGAGGTTCATTTTTGTGTGGCTCCTATTTTCCTGTATTACTGGTCTCATTTTTAGAAAAGCTGTTCAAAAACCCTTGGAACGAACTACGCCAAGGTAAGAGACTGGTTTTTAAAAAATATAAGTTATACATACTTTCTATACAGGGTGTTACAAATTTGATGCATTAGCATTGCTATCTAAGTAATTGTAAGAGATAGAGAGTTAAATTAGGGCAAAGTTGCGCATTCTAATTTTGAATAATTGGGCGAAGAGAAATTAAAAAAATTCCAGTTACTTTCGGAGATATCCGGAAAAACCGAAAAATTCATTTATCCATATTATTTTTTAAGGCCCTGTTAGTGATTATTTTAAAAAACCAATAGCACTTTCCCAGGGCGAGGAAAAAGTAAATGTTTTTCTCCCGAGGAGGAAAAGTGCCACTTCCTTTCCTCATATAGGGGACGAAAAGTTCATTTTCGATAAAGATAGTAGGAAAAAACTTCAAAATTTCGTTTTTTTCAGATCATTATAGAGCTTATGGAATAAACTTTTATAATGAAATAATAAAATGCGCAACTTTGACCCAATTTAACCAGCTTTGTATCGTTTACTTTTCTGAGATCTTAATGGTTCGCCTTGAGACTATAACAGCTTGAATGTTTTAATTTTCTGTTTTTTTGTAGGTTAGTTTATAAATGGTTTCTTCTACTGTACAAACTAAGTTATGTATTAGGAATTGTAGGATACATAGTTATGATGGCCACATTTTTCGGATTGAACTTAGTATTTAATTCAAAAGCTGATTTATGGATGGATGTGGCTGTATTATTTATTTTTTATGGATTGTATTATGGGGTATTAGGAAGAGATATATCCGAAATATGTGCGGATAAGATGGCATCTCATATAGGGGTAAGTTAGATTTATTAAGTTTTTTGGAAAATCATATTTGTACAGGGTCTCCTAATAAAGACTGAACATACCCATATTTTCTGCTTTCCTGGTATTAAAATAATAATAATAATAAAATAGCTTTCTTGGGTTTCTTTCTCTGAATGAAAAATTTAACAAAAAAAAAAAAAAAGTCATGAATTGAGAACCTCCTTGTTTTTGAAGTCGGTTAATTATTTAAATTGAAACAAAGATATATGATATTTTTTTATGTCACAATAAAAATTAATTTATATTTGTTTTAAGTAATAGTATTAATGTAGTTATCTTTTTCACTTACCGATGTTTATTAAAACTAGCAAGATCTTGACAAAATATTTACTTTTTGTTTTTTTGTAATTTCAAATAAAGAAGTGAATAAGGTTTCCTATTATTCTACTTTTTATCTCTACAAAATACTGGAACCTAACTTACACACTACTGGTATCTAGCTAACAAGTACACTCTGCACCAAAACTGTTGATTGTTTCGTCATATCTTGTTCTCTCTTCATACCGTCCAAAACTAAGAGTGACAAAAAAATTACGTCATTGACGTAAATCGAAATAAAACGTTAGGAATTAGTCAAATGTAATAAATGTATAATTGTCATGACCGATTTTCGATATTTTAGACATCCCAAATATTTTTATTAATTTACTATATGAAAAGTTGAGTTAATAGAAATATGAGTGTTTAGTTCCCCTATTTTAAACTAACCACCTGAACAGACCTATTCTGCGTGCTTTTCTGTCACTCTGTCTCTAACCTGCAACGTTGTAAACACAAATTTTCCGGGAAGCGAATGTAAAGTGCCTTTTTATGATTTTAATATTGTACTATTACAGTAAAGTAATAGGATTGTAAATAAAAGTCGTTATTACTAAATATGTCGCAACAATATACAGAAAAGTCGAACAAGTTTTCATTTTGAAGTAAAGTATTTTCAAATGAAACAAGAATTACGTAACGCTGAGTGCGGTATTTAATGTAAGTTACAAATATTTTAAGTTCACATGCGTTTAAGGTTTTATTAATATAATAAAGTAGTTTAATAAATATTTTTGATGTTTAAGAAAGTTGTGTATGGCAACTGCTTTTGCTTGTTAAAAAAAAACAAGATTCACGTTGAGAAATTTGTTTTGTTTGGTAAAGGGGCTCCAAAAACTACAAAAATCTGAAAGTGGATCAAGACAAAACTACCTTTATTTTTAAGGATTTAGCAAAATGTTATATTAAAAGGTTTTCAGAATTAAATATGGATACCATATCTGAAATTTCACATAAAATAAACATCATATTATTTTAATCCTGTTTATACACCTTTTCCACATACATGTTTGTATTTTTAAACATTTTTCAGTTTGCTTTTCAAAATGATAAAGATACATCGGATGCTGTGTTTGCATTCTTGGAGAGATTGTATTTAAATCTAAATGAGGGAGAGGCGGCTGCGGCAGTTTTCTGTGATCTGTCGAAAGCCTTTGACTGCGTGGTTCATGAAATACTGCTGCAAAAACTTGATAAATATGGTTTTAGAGGTGTAAGTCTTCAGTGGTTCCGATCTTACTTGACTGATCGGACACAAAAAGTAAGATTTCAGGGATCCGAGTCTACAGAATTAAAAATTAAGTGTGGAGTTCTGCAGGGTTCCGTCTTGGGCCCTATTCTTTTTTGCTTTATATCAATGACATAACTCTGCTTAACATTACGGGAAATTTTACTTTATTTACAAACGACACAACAATTTTATGGCATAGTCGGGATTCCAGAGAGCTACATAATAAAATCTCTATGGATATCGCTGAAATTAAAAATGTTGTGACGCTAATTACTTGTCTTTCAATGTTACGAAGACAAACATTTTGCATTTCAGTGGTACTGTGGATGATGTCATTCTTAATGATAGCGCTATTTTAAATAGGACAGATACACGGTTCTTAGGAATAATTATAGATGCAAAGTTAAGTTTTAAAAGTCATATTCATTTTCTGTGCGGTAAAATAGCAAGTAGCTGTTACGCCTTGAGAGTGGCATCGTGTGAATTAGACTTTAGTATAGTAAGAACTATGTATTTTGTCCTTGTGGATGCACACTTAAGGTATAGTATTGCCTTTTGGGGAAATTCTAGTAAATATTTGTTAAATTCCCTCTTTATACTACAGAAGCGCGCCATTAGATACATGTGTAAGGCAAAAGTTAGAGACTCCTGCAAACCTTTGTACATTAAGTATAAAATTTTAACACTTGCCAGTATTTTTATTTTAGAAACTGTCTGTCTTGTTTACAAAAAGAACGGTCAGGTCATAAATGTAGGTAATACTTATAATACCAGGCAAATTGGAAACATACCATTACCTATACCACACAGCATACTTATTCAAAAATCTATTTATTATTATTCCAAAAAATGTTTAATCACTTGCCTGCTACAATAAGGGCAGTGCGCCCATTTAAAAAGTTTAGGCACTCAGTTAAGGAGTTGCTGCTTCCGAAAGCCTATTATTTGCTCTCGGAGTATTTTGATGATAATATGTCTGTGATGCTATAAATTATATTAGATGTAAAATTAATTGTTGTATTTTTTTCTCTATTTTATTTTTTGTTATTTGTCACTGTCATTTGAATTTAAAATATAAATATTTTTATTGTTAAACCAAAAAATTGCTTCTTATTGTTTGTTCTTTTTGTATGTATGTATGTATGTATGTATGTATGTATGTATGTTTGTATATTTATAACTATGAACTTTTTTTATGTTGTGTTTTCTTCTGTATTTCTTTTTAAATGGTACTTTTACATTTTTTAAATAATAATTTGACATTTTTTTAAAGGTTTTTTTTTAAGTGACAGTTACAGAGTCAGTGTTGTTTTGTAGCTTTATTTTAGTATACCTTATTTTAATTGTTTGTACATTGTTCATGGTTTTATGTTTTATACTGACGGTTTTAAAATTTGTTGTTTGCTTTTTTATGTAGATGTTTGTTATATACTTTTTTGCATTTAATGACAATTATTTAATCTACCTTGTTAATTTAGATGTGTGTGTATATATATATATATATATATATATATATATATATATATATATATATATATATATATATATATAAATTTTATTTTCTTAAATGTATATATTTTTTTATTGCTTTGTCAATGAGAATTTTGTTCTTTGGACAATAAAAAATATTTTTAGTTTGAGTTTGAGTTTATTTAAATATGTTTGACAAACTTTAAAACATTAATTATTGTTTTGTATTAAAAGTAATGGTATATCGTTTTCAGTACTACTCACCACAAGGTATACCAACGAAAAACTTGGATCCAAATGTATGTGCAATATGTGGAAATAGACTGTTAGTTTCTGCAGATGAAGAGGGTATTATAGAAAACACTTACAAATTGACCTGTGAGCATGTGTAAGTATCTAAATGAAGGCCACACTTATACATGGTAGGCGAGCCCAAGAGGGGAATTCGGGATTTACTACAGCGCGGCAGATTAATATACCGGAGGATACCTTGTACCCGGTTAAGTACCTGCACCAAATATGAGCCATGTATACAGGGCCGATAGTAAAAAACAAAAATATATCCATCAGAAATTTTTGAGCGCGTCAGATTAAGATGGGGTAAGTTAATTACATGCTAAACAGTGTCTATTACACAAATCTGACAATTTGAGAGTGACGCAAAGAAAGCGGGAGGGATATCAAGGTGTTGGCTATTTTTTTTTATTTTGAAGAAAATAATTTGGGGATAACAAAATAATATCACTATTTTTTGACATATTTAAAAATCCCTACAGATCAAAAGGTATACACTATACAGGGTGATCAATCACGAAACTTAAGCGGGTGATTCTAATTTTTTTTTCTGTTTGTAGAATCGCCCCGTAAAGTTTGTCGGTTGTGTATGTATGTAGGTCATTTGATTGAAATTGATGAAAACCTTGATGTCTATTGGTGCTTAAACGGTGAGGTTTATCGACTTTAATAAAGAGTACCTTATTTTTTAAGTTTTGGATAGTCTATAACATGGCGGCCCCAGCTTTGCGATATCTGTCAAAATAAAAAGTTATAATGTAAATAAATTTTAAGTTTTAGGTAACGTGCCCTCTGGCGGTATATAAAAAGTACTTTTGTCTTAAAATTTTGGAATCTGCAAAGCTCTATTTGTGTGCCAAATATCAAATGGATTGGTTAAAAAATAAATGCAATATGGCGAAAAAAACAAAAAAACTTTGACGGCTTGTAACTCGAAAACGAATGACATTGTGAAAAAATTATAAGAAGCTTTACCCTTATTTTGTCAAGTAAATCACCCTCTTAAGTTTCGTGATCGATTTTGAATCACCCTGTATATAACACTTTTTTCTTATCATCTAAGGTTTGCAACCCAATAGGTATCTATGACCCTCGAGAAAATCCCCGTTAAGCATCGTGGGCTCCCTTACTTTTATTTATTGGAGTATCTACAAGGTGTTTCCTAATTGCAGTAAAAAAATTTAAGAGCATTTTCCTCACCTAGTTTTATTAAAAAAGTGAATGTAAACATGCATTGTTTTCAAGATATAGGGTATTAAAATTTTTTAAAATCTGGTTTTGAATTAATATTGTTTCGTAATACCCCGTATAAAAACACCTTTGTTTTTATACCTTTTTTAACAATGTAACGTAACTACGGTTACAACTGCGACAAAATGTTTGACAGAAAAATTTGGGCAGCAAAATTTTCAAGTGCAATGTTTTAATTTAATAGATATACCCCCAGGATTTTTGAAAACAAATGTGAACATGGTGAAGTCTCATCATAATTTTATTCAGTCTTCGTCGGTAAAAATCTTGATAAATCGAGCTTTGTAGCTCACAGATATTCCAAATCATATGTTTACTTTAAATCGATGCTATGCAAAAAAATCAAGGATATGAATAACAAACTAAATTAATTAATTGTCATCAAACCAACAGTTTTTTGCCAGTACTTAAGTTTAAGCTGGTTTATCAAGTTAATTAAATAGTTTTTCGTGTCCAGTTGTTTTCTTAATAAACTTGTCGATTTGAAACAAAATAAAGTAAAATATAATTATTTCATGTTGAGAGTTTTGTTTATTCCCAGTTTGTTTTCTCGATTTTTAAAAGAAATTATTAAACATTTTTGCTTCTTGATCTATTGGCAGGTTGGGCGAACATTTGAGCATGAGAAATTTAGGTCAGGCGCTCGTGCAACTGCGCCCCCACCCCAGGCGTCGCCACTGCATAGAAATGAAGTTCCAAAAATCCTCAATTTTCCACTGACTGACTGACTGACATATAGATCAGAAACCTAACCCACTTCCAGATGACCTAGAAAGATGAAATTAATATATATTTAATTAAGTTAAATAACTTTATAAAATAAGTGATGTATTGAAAACTCAACAAGTCAAATCTAACCTACTTTAAGATCTCATAAATGTTTGGATTTTGTACAGAACTCTCCATTCTTTTCGCGGCGAAGCCCACAGCCAAGCTTATATTTGGTATTGAACTTGGCTCATCTTTTTCACATTTATGTTTTTGGTGGGATTTTATTTTACACCTCCGTTCTTTCCGTAAGTTTTTTTATATGAAAAAAACTCGTTATTTCAAAGACTAAAATAAGTTTAATAGATGGTATTTATTTGGGTACACGCCAAAATAAAATTAAAAGTACTAAAAAACCAAAAAATTTTAAACAAGTAAAAGATAATTAAAAATCGACGTTTCGGTGGCAAATCTGCCACCGTTGTCAAGACAAATGGAATAAAAATAATAAAAATAATAAATATTGAATTTTAAAACCTAAATAATAGTAACTTTTTATTTTTATTATTTTTATTCCATTTGTCTTGACAACGGTGGCAGATTTGCCACCGAAACGTCGATTTTAGTTATCTTTTACTTGTTTAAAATTTTTGGTTTTTCAGTACTTTTAATTTTATTTTGGCGTGTACCAAATAAATACCATCTATTAAATGAATCCGCCAAACTACAGAACATATCTTCAATTAAAATAAGTTTGCCACAAACAAAAAAAACCTTTTTTGAAAGGAAATTTAGATATTATGTTGGATTAAATGAAACATAATATAATGCTATTTTAATCATTCTGTTTTATTATAGATTCATGTGATTATTAAAACAATGGGTAATTTTTATTTAGATACTTACAGGTGTTATACGAAAATCGACCGATAAGAAATGTAATAACATTACTACTGCCACTATTAGAATTAAAACTTTTAATTCAATAATACCGTCATAAACCTATTGAGATACGTATTTGCTTACTACCTAAAATAATTTAGCACATTTGAAAAAACATTATTTAAAACAAAAATGTGGGCTAGAAAGTAGAAATTTAACATGTTTGACGGATTTTAAAATTTAAAACTCTAAAAATGCAATTTTTGTAAGATCTGCAATATTTGCACTAACCAAAGCTATGGAACTTACACACTTATATAAAGTTTAAAGATAGCATTTTATTTACCAAACTAGCTTTATTTAACTAAACCTTATTTGTTTAAGTCCATACAAGGCATCTTGTTGTTTTTTTTTGACAAGTTTAACAAATAATTTAAAAAATAGTACACCCGGTGTTGCAATCAATGGTTTATTTCTAAAAATCTTCCTAATATTTTACCAAACCAAAAACGTTCAAATATTCAGAAATGGTAAAGTTTATAGATTTTAATCATTTCCTACTCATAACTGAAGACGAGTTTTCACATTTTGTGCATAAACTTAAAAATACTTCTCAGTTTATTGATTTATTTTAATGTTATCTACTCATGACAAAAATGTCAAACTATTTTCAGAGTTTGCAAAACTAATAAGCTTAAAATTTTAATAATTTTTAATGTTTATTTTTAAACTTAATTTTAATTTGACAACGGTGGCAGACTTGCCACCGAAACGTCGTTTTTTATTTTAGAATTTCTTGGGTTTTGCTTTATTTTGTTTCAGGCGACCGGTCAGTTCATAGGGGTAAATAGGGCTGAACAGGGTCAGATCTTATACCCTGGGGCCAGGACCGTAGCGGTCCCATTCTTTCTAGATAGATTTTGGCGTGTACCCAATAAAAAAGACCATTAAATATCTATTGTTTTATTAGTTTAGCAAGTAAAATAAACGTTTACTATATTTTTACATTTTACAAAAATATGGGCAATTTTTACCAGACCTCATAAGCAAATAACCCTAACAAAAATAAAAATACAAGCTAGAATGATCATCAACCTGCTTGTTTCATTTGTCTCCAGAGCCTACTAGAGCATCCATTTTAATTTCTGGCTTGTATTTTTATTTTTGTTAATGTATCTTGCTTATGAGTTATGGTAAAAATGGTCTTTAGACAATATAGATATTATTGTAAAATGTAAAAAATAGCAAACTGTTTATTTTACTTGCTGAACTAATAATGTATTAGATGACATTAATATTGACCAATAAATTGAGGCGCAATTTTTAAATTTATGCACAAAATCTAAAAACCCGTCTTCAGTTATGAGTAGAACATATATTTAAACAAAATATTATTTGGCTTTTCTCCAGAATAAAATTTAAAAGTTTATTTAACATTTTAAGAAAATTAAAACTTTTATACATTATGTAAGAGCAGAATTGTTTCTTCATAATGTATAAAAGTTTTAATTTTCTTAAAATGTTAAATAAACTTTTAAATTTTATTCTAGAGAAAAGCCAAATAATATTTTGTTTAAATTTAATCTCCCAGAAAACAAATAAAACATAAAAATACTTTATCCAACACTTACATATAATATCTACATAATTGATCAGATTTTGAGGATATAAAGTGTACTATAAGTCACTAGTGAGCTAAAGTACCCTTTAGCTCACTAGTGACTTATACTAATTCTTTATTACTTCCAACAAATACAAAATTTTGTTGCTGGTGTTGACAATGACAAGTAACAAATAATGGATGACGTTTTCAAATTATTTTCGATATTAAAAACGATTTATACGAAAGTGTTGGATAAAATTTTGTATTAGACACGTGAGTTATTACATATAAGTCACTTAAGAAAATTACCTCTCTCGCCCTTCGGGCTCGAGGAGTTAAACTTTTCTTGCGTGACTTATATGTAATATAACTCACTTATCTAATAAATAACTATTATTATATGGCTAAATATTTTTTACTATTCTTTTTATCTGGTTAAGATACCTAATAGGTGTATCTTTTACCAGTTAATTTTTTCAAAAGTAATGTCAAACTCTAAAATGTCCATCAGACATTTCATTTTTAATTTTTTCAGTTTTCTAACAAGTTTATAAGTTTTTAGGTAAACTGTTTACCACATTTTTGGTAAACTATTTACCACATTTTTGAGCAACCATTGGCCCAGTTCTCGTCTGGCGTCTTGTTAAGATTTTATTTTATTGCATTAAAATGATTTCAACCGAGTGCCAATGAACCTTTGTTTATAGATTGAAAGCTTTGTATTGTAAGTAACTTAATATTGAATATTTCATTATTTTATTTCTTTTAAAGCAATAATAACTTTTATTATATTATGTAAGAGCAGAATTGTTTCTTCATAATGTATAAAAGTTTTAATTTTCTTAAAATGTTAAATAAACTTTTAAATTTTATTCTGGAGAAAAGCCAAATAATATTTTGTTTAAATTTAATCTCCCAGAAAACAAATAAAACATAAAAA